>VYZV01006672.1:14512-29494 GCA_013401275.1 Pandion haliaetus | reverse complement strand
CGCCTGCTGGTTCTATTCTGCAATGAGTCTACTTGACAAACATTGCTCTGCAGCTAGCATAAACTATTCATCAGAATTAACTATTTAGTTCTGCCACACCTGAGTTATGGGCCTTTGTAAGCCCACCTTTTAGTAAGTTGCTGGTTTTAAAGCAGTACCACAACAACATTGAGCTACCACGACCAGGTTGGTGTCCCCATCACAACTGTGAGTTCTGCACTCTGCAGAAGAACACTCACAAAAGAAGTCTTATGGTTTCGAGACTTAGGTTATCTTTGAACTGTATTACCACTGTGCACAATTAGAAATAAAATACGACATCTTTAGAAAGCCAGATTGTAAAGATGGATGCACTTTAACGTCAACTGAAAATGTTTCACTGCAGTGGCACATGTTTAAGCCTCTTAGATAAATAAGCAACAGCTCAAAGCAAATATTATGGTTAAATGAACAGCTCTGGAATGCAATCTCCTTCAGAACCTGAGGGAAGTATAAATGTGCTAGGAGACATAGCACTCTCCATGTATTTAATATTATATATGTCAAAGTATGGCAACATATACGTCAAAATAGCATGTATGTCAGAGAGCTTGGATAGTATCAAAATCTGTAAGCAGAGAATTGTGTAGGATAAGACAGCTAAAAAAATTTGATTTGTTCTAACTAGAAAATTCTTGATTTCTGAGAAAAAGAGAATGCACAAGAGCCTGTTTAAAACAGAAAATCTGTAACACGTAACTAAAGGAAAGATCAGTGTTTGTAAGCTACGAGTGTATAAAAATGGCAATATATTCAGGGGAAAAGGCATTCCCTTGTTTTCCTATTTCTGAAGAAAAGTAAAGCTTCCTACACAGAGCGAGCGTGAGATTTAATCGTAAAATAAAGGAAACAAATGGAAAAACATTTGCTATAATAACTTTTGCATACAGCAAAGTCAGCTATGTTCAGCTTTAAAGGACTGTGATTGACTTGCTCTTGTCTCTGTATTATAAGTGTATTAATTGTTCCCTTTGGAAGTGGAACCGCCTTTTTTTTGACAAAAAAGGTAATACAGCTTTTGCATGTTTTGTATTACAGTTGCTCTAAAAATCCCTGGCAAAATCTTTCTTTTTTTTGATACTCTGAATCGACATGGGGATCCAAAAAAGTATATACATTACAGCAATTAATAAATACAGATAATTGTACCCAAGCCCAGCTGTCAAAACTGCAATTCCCTCTGTGGAGATTAAGGAAAAATATATGAGTTAAGCCTGCCAATATTAAAATATTTTTAATAATTAAACAGTTACAGTGGTAAAATGTAGAAATGCAAGACGTAAGAACAAGTTGTAAATATACCCATATTAATTCTATATTTTTTTTAGTCTAAAATAGTTTAAAAGACATAGAAGTAATTGCCTTAGGGAGAATGTATGCATGAAAGAATGCATTACTTAGGTCATGAAATTTTTTCTACAAATTTTTATGCTGATGATATTAGAAGCAACAGTCAAACTCAGCTGGAAAATGCAGGTCAACTGTCTTGGCATGAGTTTCATACTTTTATTTTTCTATCCAATCTACAATAAGTATAGTCTTGCATTATCAGCCTTTAGTAATCTTCTTTTCATCTCCTACCTCAAAGTGTTTAATTTTTTTTTCTTGGAGTATTTGTCATAGTCTTAGAGGTTTCTAAGCCAAAGCAGGAGATCAATAGTTTCCTACCTCAGTTTATTTGCTAGCTACCTATTATCTAATACTACATCCAGTTTGATAGATGTATTAACATTTTTTTTTCAAAGAGCAGTTTCATTGCAATCTCAGTATTCTAGAATGGAAATTGTCTATCTCCCCTTCATCCTTATTATGACGAAATTAATTTCCATTTTCTTCAGATATGGTTATTTCCATTTCCTCTAGTTATTCTCTCTCCGTCCTCATGCTCCGTGTTATCGCCCTTACTGAAAACTGAGTTAATGTATTCCTTTAGTTCAGGAGCAATATCTTGATCAGCTCTAATCTCATCCTCATTGTCAAAGCATGGAGACACCATTTTATCTTATAACTAAAAGACCATTTTTATCAGTTTTAATTTCCCTCCTAAAATATAATTGTGCTTGTCTTTTGACAATTATTGCTTAAGTCTGACAGTCCCTCACCTTTAAGATATAGCTTTCTGGGACATATCTTTCTCTGTAGGCTGCTTGGTTTTTTCCCAATATCCTTTCTGGGATAGTAATTCTTCCCTTTAGTATTGCAGCATTTCCCTTCAAGGATACCTTCCCACCCCCTCCTTGACTACAATACAAAATGTGTTATTACCAACATTATGCTCCCACTACAAATATTTGCTATGCGTCACTCGTAACAGTTGCCAATGACTTGACCGAATAATTGAATTGTTTTAAAACAGAAAAAAATAGAAATATGTAAAATGCACTCCCTACAGTAATAGCAAAACAAAAACATAAGAATGATAGCACCATATCATCCACCACAAAAAATTATCGTCGTACAGATGACATTTTTGAATGAATACAGAAGTACAAAACATCCAACACTCGGTTAACAACCCTGGGCTACATTTGGCAGGTTTAATAATGAAAATTGTTTTGAGTAAAAGTGCTGCTTTTATAAAATAATATTTTCCAGTTTTACAAACATGATTTCTCTTAATTTTATCATGTTGTAGTGGAACACTATATTAAAGTTGCTGCAAGAAACCCTAAGAAGCTATTTTCTCTGCACTAGAGTGATAAAAAAAACAAACTAAAAAACCAGACCATTGCAGCAATCAACATTGTAATGCATTTCTCTCTTTGTTACTTGTCTTTCCTTTAGACATAAGGCAGCAGAAAATAACTTTGCTAAGTTGAAGTTGTTAAAATATCAATAATTCTAAAAATAACTACATAGTTTTTATTTAGAACTTTATATTTTCCTCCAAAATAAAGCATTTCTACAACAAATGTTCTACACATTAAGTCTGATTTCTGAAAAGAAAATAGCAACTTACATGGACAAGAATTTATCAAGAGATGAGGACAAATGTTTGTATACCTTTTTTTCCCCACTGTGCTAGTTCAAATAGTACCTTCGGACTAAACAGCTCCTCTTTTCCCTGTACCAGGACAAAGACAGTGTATTGCACCAATCTAAGAAGAAAGAAACTTTTCCTAATCTTCCAGAGGAATTGTTATCTTTTATTACATTCAGTAGAAAAGTTCTCTCTTACAAAACAAGAATCCTTGCGCAGGAGCTGTGTAGCTAAGGTCTCCTTTAAGGAACACAAACAGCATCTCCTGACACTTGAAAGATAATAAAGATGTTGAGGCACTGGATCTATTGAGTATAAATCAGAAAACTCTACTTTTTATCATGATCTGTAATGGAATAGTCCACTGGCCAGATCTGGAGTATTATCAGCCATAATCATTCTCCAAAGCTGCATCTCCGTTATTTCATACTGAAGTGGTGCTTCTCCCCTTCCCCCGAGGGGCTGATATCACGCACCTGATGCTGTGGCCAACTGTCTTTCTGGCTGAAATCCTTTGTTTTGTTCCCTCCAAATATCTTGCAGCTATTTCACTGTAACAGGCAGTTTTTCTTAAAATTGAACCAGCCTTAGCTTCTGCATAGAAGGTAATTTTTCAGTTTGAACTAATGGTCTTCTAAATGAGTTTGTTGCTTGGTTAGATTCCCAAGATGAAATCAGTTATGACGCACAAGCTATTTCACTGTGAGAAGCTCTGGAAGTAAGGGAAGTTCTTGTGAGCATAACTTAGATTTTACTGCAAGGACCTTTAGGTCCCAGATCTCATTTCACAGCCAATCTTCAGTATTTATTCCACTTCTGTCCATGTAAAAAATATTGACAAGCATGGCAAAGGAAAAGGTTGGGTTTTTTTCCTTTTACTGCTATTTTTAACATTATCCTTGTGACTTAAATGCATTTCTGCAGCACTACAAGAAAATATTGCCCATACGTTTTTAAAATAAATATCCAAGGGGATTACCTAAAGAAGCTTTTGCAAGCAAATAAAAAAATACCATATGAGTAAATACAGGAGTTTTCTATGAATTTCTTTAAAGGTCCATCATGTTGCACAATGACCCCCTAGGAATTGTCAGTTCTACTGGTTTCAAACCAAAGTACAGCACTGCTTCTTCCCTACTCTCCCCTGCCACCCCCATCACTGTACTAATACCGAAACCTGGTTCTGAGAATATACCTTTCTGAAATACTTCTCTTCAAGGTACGTTGTCGGGTTTTGTCCCCTGTTTAGATTTTTGCCGTAATAAATAGTGATAACTTCAGATGCAAGCAGAGATGCCTTTGCTGAGGAGAACCATTGGAAATAAGATGTAAACAAACAGTCGAAGACGCATCTACAATAGCATTGGTTTCTTATACTTTGCAATCTTGTATTACTAAATGAACACCTGAAAGTGAAACTAATTAGAAACAGAGTTAAACGTGCTACTATTCTATTATATTTCAAGAGAGAAAAAGATCAACAAAAAGAGAAGTGGGGATTTATACAGTCTCGTGGTTTAACCCCAGCCAGCAACTAAGCACCACGCAGCCGCTCACTCACTTCCCCTCCACACCCACAGTGGGATGGGGGAGAAAATCGGGAAACGCAGCAGAACTCATGGGTTGAGATAAGAACGGTTTAATACAACAGAAAAGAAGAAACTAATCATGATAATGATAACACTAATAAAATGACAACGGTAATAATAAAAGGATTGGAATATAGAAGTGATGCACAGTGCAACTGCTCACCACTTGCCGACTGATGACCAGTTAGTTCCCAAGCAGCGATCCCCCCCTACAGCCACTCCCCCCAGTTTATATACTGGCCTTGATGTCACACGGTATGGAATACCCCGTTGGCCAGATTGGCTCAGCTGCCCTGGCCGTGTCCCCTCCCAACTCCTTGTGCCCCTCCAGCCTTCTTGCTGGCTGGGCATCAGAGGCCAAAAAGCCTTGACTTTAGACTGAACATTACTCAGCAACAACTGAAACCATCAGTGTGTTATCAACGTTCTTCTCATACCTAGCTCAAAAACATCGCACTGTACCAGCTACTAGGAAGACAATTAACTCTATCCCAGCTGAAACCAGGACATACAGCACAGATTTTTTAACTGTTGCAAATTTCAACTTTGAGAGATCAGAATCTCTCTAAGCTTTTGGCCATTATTAAGAAAGAGACATCCAGTAGGCAAAATGCCTGCAACATTGGCAGGCTTCCCGCCTACCTCCTCACAGCTCTTAAATCCCCTGCACCTGTTCAGCCCACCTTTGCTAGTTTCAGCCAGAGCATGTTTAGAAATTGTACTAGCAAGAAAATTCCAGTGTGCTCTTTTCCTATTTATCAGAAAGGAGTGCACTGTTGTCTGGTTTTGAATGTAAGACTTATCTCTAAAATCTTACACATTTTAAAAGAAGTCTCAAAACCCAGTAAACAATCAAGTGAGCCTCAGATTAGATAAACTCTGCAGAACGTTGCAGTGATGCTTATATATGGAAATATCATCCCTGTGCAGTCTGTGATAAAAAATTCTGGAATTCATTGTTCTTTTTAGCCTTTCTAAAATATCCTTGCATTTTCATTTAGCTTCTATTCCTCAGAGAAGCTTACACTTAAATTGATAGGATTTCTCAAAAATCTATGGAAATACATTAAATTCCCATGCATTAATCCATGAGATATATGCCACAAGAGTCCAGACTGCTTTATTTGATGCACATCAGTGCTGACTTCATGAAATTAATTTAAAGAATGCATACCACGCTATTTCTGAACTGAAGATTATGGCCCAAACTGATAATCACTTTATAAAGAAATTCCATTTGGTTACAGAATATCAGTGTTTTTCTCCCTGTGTTGTATTTTACATTTTTGCGTTTCAGTACAGACTGGGCTGGGCAACTGATAGTTACTGCACTCTGCTCAGTCAGGTCCATCCCCGAGAATACCGCAACAGGGAAAAGCATGCAGGGAGGACCTAACAGCAAAGTTCAAGGTCCCTACAGCAGCACAGGCTGATTCCAGAAATTCTGAGAAGAGTGAGAAGCAGTGATATTCTTCCTAGGGAACTCAGAAAGGATTCAAAAGTTTGCTGTAATCCGGGAAGCAATTAAAAATTTGCTAAAGGGAGATCAAACCTGTAGGAAGAGAAATGCCCCGAAAAGCCACGGTAGGCAAGAGGGAGATTTCCTTTCAAAACTTTTTATTTTCGTACAGTTTCATTAAGAATATTCTCTATTTTGAGATTTTTTTTTTTCCAATAGCACATTTATAAAATTGATTTTTAGAATGGCTTGCTGTAAATCCCATGCGCCCACCGTATAAAATCATCCTCACTATGTATTTGTACGCATATATATGTCTGTATTTCCTAATATTTAAATGTGTATATATATTTATAATTGTTGCATTTATTTGGAGAGGAGCATGCTTTTCCAGGAGATTTGCACAACTGAAGCAAACTTTGAAAACAGAAGTCTTCTTTCAAAAGATGTTTGATTCTTAGGACAGAAATTCCCAAAGCAGCCTTAGATATCTTAGCCTCTATAGACACTTTATGAGCTATTTAGGTGGAAAAAACAAAATTTACTTGCACGCCATTTACTTGCTCATCAATCTGACAACATCCACAGATGAGGCACGCAGTGGAACACAATGAGCACCACAATAATGCTAAAATCTTTTTGGTTTAGTTCATCTAATGCACATCAGTGGTTTAAGTTAAGCTAACTGACCTTATGTACAGTTAAGTCACGTCTACCTTCTGTAAAATGAATTTTTCAACCTCTGCTAGACATCTTGAGCCATAATCTGAACCCAGAGAAGAAAAACATGAGAGAGAACCCCTCAATAAAAACATTCTCAATCCAGAATTTGAATGTTTGTTATATACCACCTTTTCACTTATACATTACAGATTTCCCTCCATTCTACCCCCAAGTGCTGAAGGCATATTGGGTGTACAGACCTCATTAAGTTGAAGATAACAGCTTCCCCGCTATCAGAAATTCTCTGTCAGTTTAAACCTGGTACTTTTTATAACAACTAAACCCCAAAACATTAAGACCATCAAAGACACTATGATCACAGGAAGGGGTGATTTAATGAATCACTGTAGAATGAAGCTGCAGTAATGCTCCTGTATTTTTACACCTCCTTCACTAGAGGTTCTGACTGGGAATTGTGAGCTAGATGTAATTTTTCAGGAGGTCTTTAGGGGTACAGTGCACAGGAATTGAATCTCCAGCTGTTGTGGCTAACTAAGGGTTTTTATCAGGTCCCCTTTATCAAAAAGATGTCCTTTTAATATGATGTTAATATAAAGTCATAAAGAGAACTACCTGACTACAGCCTATTGGATAGACAAGACCATATCCTAGAACAGCTAAAAGTCGTACCATTTAGTATTCATACTTCTTAGTCTGCTCCAATAATCAGTGACAGGGAGTAAATGGTGAAGGAGTGTCAGTCAAGGAGAGATTTACACTGAAGACTTGTTTCCACCATAAAACTCATTAATAAAACAAGAGTAGAATGACAAAGGTGTTAAATCAATATTATAATTGGCAGGGGTCAATTAGAGAGTTTTTGGCTACGAGTTCCAAACATTTCTTCTCTCAAATAAAGACCTTCCTAGTGACAGCACATTCAATACCAAATATCTAAATGCAGAAATCCTATAAAACAAAGTTTGCCTTGCTTTTACAAGCTATTATTTTTGTTTTTACAATATACTACAGCTCAGATACCATAACACCTTTTCTTTAAAATATTATGGGTTTTTTTTAAAAAAAAACTTATAACAGCTTTTTTAACATTTATTGGTTTTTTTTTTTTTTGTGGAATGTATAGATTTCATCCAAAATCTTTAAAAAAATACATTAAAATCCGCTGAATTAACACAGAATTAAGCAGTCCTGCAGAATACTAAAATGCTTATATATGGTCTATATGAAATCTGATTTCATGAAATCTTCTGAAGAATGAATAGGATAACATCCCCCAAGTAGAGGCTACAAATACAACTGATAGTGTTTCCACGCAACTAACCCTGAAACCAACTATTTAGCAGTATTACATGTTTATTTCAACATCTGAATTCTCTACTGTTGCATTTGCACTTCTTGAGACCATTATGGTCTCAAAGCTAGGATACTATGGAAAAAGGGGAATCCAGTTCAGACATTTTGCCCTTGGAGTTAAATTGTGATTACATTCAGGGTTGGGGTTTTTTTTTTCACTAAACTTAAAAAAATGCAAGGATAATGAAACTAAGAAAATGCAATGGGGCAGCCAATAAATAAACACCAGTTTCCTTTTTAAGTCTTGAGGGTATTTCCAGGAGCACAGAACCATTCTCAGGTTTTACACTTCATTTCCTACAATGTATTTTCAAAGAACAATGTTCTGTCAACCAGAATCAGGTAACAGATCTTCAGTACGTACATACTCTTACAGCTCCTCTGACAGCACAAACGTTTATATGGGGCACTGAAGACACTTCAAATGGAAAAACACTGAATTGCCTTGCATTTCTCCTACAACCTGACCTTCAGTTAGTTTGCAGAGGTGCCAGGATCATACGATCCACAATACCATATGCTGCTTGCCTTCTTGCGTTTATAATTAAGTTGCACTTTTAAAAGATGCAAAATCTTTTTGATTTAGTTAAGCCATTGTGCTTGCTTCTGTAATTCAAGCCTTTCCTTTCTAGACTCTTCTGGTCTTTTCATCCCATTCCAGTGCCTACTACAGCATCCTAGCAGGATGATTATTTTCGAGGACCTTAACTAAAGATTTTTAGTGCTCGTGTTCAGATGACTAGTTCATTAATAGTCCTATGTCCTTCGCAGAAAGTTCTTTTTATGTTCTAACCATCTTTCCAGAGACAAGAAACATAAACCAGGTCATTATAAGTTAATTCAAATCAATGTCCAATGACTTTCTAAGTTTCATTTCACACTTGATAGCCTTAGCATCTCCTTTTGGCAACAGTACTACTGAAATACTCTTTTATCAGATATTTTGGGAAGTTTTTTCAACTTTCTGAAACCATTTCTAATCAAGAGGGCAGAAGCATGAACACATACCACCATTTCGTAGGAAAATGCCTGGAAGTTGGAATTCTCTTCAATTTAAACAGTTCTGCTCTAAAGCTTCTCTAGGATTTACACAGAATAAATGCAGGACAGAAAAATTCCAATAAATATTTAGGCTTCAATTTCATTCAAAGCATGCTTTCAATTTTGATTACTTTCAGGATTATGCTAAGGAGCAACACCATCATAAAAAAAATGAATGCATTTATTGCTTACACAGGTAGTAAGCATAGACCATACAAGGATATTCAACCTCAAAGTTTTGGTACTTACTGAAAAGAATTGGTCTTGTGGTTTTGGAATTAGTGCCTGAAGAAGGGATTAGTGCAATCTGCTGCTATGACATTTTACTTTCTTTGTGTTAAGCTGGGCAGCAAAACTTCCCTACTGTCCTGGTTTCAGCTGGGATAGAGTTAATTGTCTTCCTAGCAGCTGGTACAGTGCTATGTTTTTAGCTAGCTATGAGACAAATGTTGATAACACACTGATGTTTTCAGTTGTTGGTAAGTAATGTTTAGTCTAAAGTCAAGGATTTTTCAGCTTCTGATGTCCAGTTAGCAAGAAGGCTGGAGGGGCGCAAGGAGTTGGGAGGGGACACGGCCAGGGCAGCTGAGCCAAACTGGCCAACGGGGTATTCCATACCATGTGATGCAACATCTAGTATATAAACTTGAGGGAGGGGCAAGGGAGGGATCACTGCTCGGGAACTAACTGGGCATTGGTCAGAGGGTGGTGAGCAATTGCATTGCGCATCACTTGTATATTCCAACCCTTTTATTGTTATCGTTGTCATTTTATTAGTGTTGTCATTATCATTATTAGTTTCTTCTTTTCTGTTGTATTAAACCGTTCTTATCTCAACCCAGGAGTTTTACTTCTTTTCCCGATTTTCTCTCCCATCCCACTGTGGGTGTGGAGGGGAAGTGAGTGAGTGGCTGCGTGGTGCTTAGGTACCGGCTGGGGTTAAACCATGACAGTCCATGACTGTCCATTAGGACTAATGACTGCCATACTCCTCAAAACAAGCATACCGTAGTGTATTCTATTTGGAAAGGAAAAAAATTTAATCTGGTGGTGTTTCTCCTCTAGCATTCCCATATTAAAAGTATAACTGGTTAACTCTTTCCTTTAGGATGAGAGGAGATGGCCTCAGGTTGCGGTAGGGGAGGTTTAGGTTGGATATTAGGAAAAATTTCTTTACTGACAGGGTTGTCAGGCATTGGAAGAGGCTGGCCGGGGAAGTGGTGGAGCCACCATCCCTGGAGGTGTTCAAAAAGCACATAGACAAGGCACTTCAGGACATGGTTTAGTGGGCATGTTTGATGGTTGGACTCGATGATCTTAGAGGTCTTTTCCAACCTAAATGATTCTATGATTCTCCCTGAGCTGTGTATGCCTGATATTTCTACCTTCTGCTTTCTGGGGGTGCATCTTCACAGTTCAGGAGCTACGCATTCATAGGCTGTCTCAGCAATATGTTACCCTGCCACATTTCAAATCTTAAGAAAAACTAAGAAAAGCAAGAAATTGTACCCTCGAACTTACTTATTTTCCACTGAACGTGATCAAAATTCTGTTAAACATCCCTGATGGATGGATACATGAACAGTTTGCCAAGTCATACCCAAATCCTCATGCATATGATTTTCATTAGCTTTTACATGAGTAAATTTACTCCTGCATGTTTTAAGGTAGAGCTCTCTTGTACATAACAGCTCACATGCAACACTGGCACGAACATTATGTCATGCTTGTCCTGAAGGATGTCTATGAGAGATATTGCAAGAGACATTCAAGTAGTTCGTATCACTGTGCCTTTTAAATTAAGGAAGCCATGCTAATCACATATATTTCCTCCTGCAACGTATCTTACTATTTGCATGCTCTGATCAAATCAGTGCTTTTCACTAGCCAAAAAAGGGAAATCAGGCTCATCCACTTTCAAAAGTCTACTTAAAAGAAATTATTTATCTTCCTTTTTATTTAACTTAGATCTTGCTTCACTATCATAATTGTACTGACACTCTTGTCTTGCAGAGTTCATCAAAAATCCATACAGATGTCTCTTTAAAAAAAAAATAAACAACTTGGAAATTAAAAACAATTCCCTACCTACTTATGTATCCTTGCATAAAGTCATAAGCAGATCACAAAAAGCACCCCCTGAGATTATTATGAAATTCCTGACTCATTGATAAGTAAGCAGCTGTTATTTGAAGAAGATTCTGGGAAAACAGAAGGTGAAACAAAACTGGATAATCACATCATTCATCTTGGATACCTATTTTAAATTAGCCAAAGTACGAGGTTGGAACCAAGAGCTCAGAAGTCCCTCTCAGGCATGGATAAAGCTGGTGCTCTCAGCTGGAGAATTTAAAACCAGCACGGTGTTTTGAATGTTGAATTTCTGCAAATCTGAAGGAAAAGGGTTGGCACAGTCCTCTGAGAGCTGCACTGAAATCTGTTGGTTATTTCAGATAACCTCTACTCATCTCACTCCTTTATCTATCCCTTATTCTATAATATTTCTGCCCAACTCACTTCTAAAATAAAGGAACGTAATTTGTTTTCATTAAGTCTAACCTTACGCTTCCAGGCAAACCTTTAATTATTTAATGATAGTCTGTCACTTTTATTTGGTTTCAGACTCACCCAGTTAAGAATGGTGGTTTGGATCTCAAGCTCCTTGAGGATTTCATTTTCCCCAAACAGAAGAATCACAGCCTTTATTTAGATTCTGTTGCATCTAGAAATCATCATGTTATCCCAACAAGACTAATTCATTATTTAGTACGTAATGATACCCAAGTAGGCTGTTTACACAAATTTAATTAGTGCTTACAAGCATAACATGAATCAGTGTGTTGGTTTATTATTGTGCTGCTGTCTGTATTTTTTCCTGTTCAAGCACACATTACATTGCTTAATGTTTGACTGATGCTCTCATATCCTAAATTTACACTTAAGCTCTGCATAGTTACATCTCTACCAGTTCTACATTCTGTGGGTTTTTTTCCAGTTTCATTTGTTTCTTACAGTCTAACAGTGCTTGCTTTCTAGATTGCTGTATTCTAGCCACTATCATGTTTCTGTGGAAACAAAGGGGTTTTAGCCTTTACAAAATTTTGACTCTTTCCTCTATTCTGTGTAATCCTTTCTTTTCTGCTGTTTGAAACCTTTGAAATAAGATGCACGTCTCCTCAACTATAATCGGAGAGATAATTGGGCAGGAATTGCTTCATTGATTCATACGAGCTTCTCACAATATAGCCTTAATGGCAGATGTATAAATGAACAATATTAACATGAATATTAATTGATATAAAAATTTTTGGACACAACTATTACAAATGTNAAGTGGAAGTCTAATTGAAAAGTGTTGAATAACAGCAAATTATGCTTTGGGCTTTCTTCTTCTTCCTACAGAGTATAATGATTTGTAGTGTAGCTTATTCTAAAGTTATGTTTCGCTTCTGATTACAGATAGCATATTCGAAGGCTGTAAGGCAAGGTCATAACATCACTGCAACAGAACTCAATACTTTAAGCAAATAAATTCCAACTCCCCCCCCTTTCCTCCCTTGCTAGTTTACATAAACCCTCGAGTTTCATTGTCTGAGACTTCACAGAAACATTGTTTTCAGTAAAAGTATTTGAATGAAGAGAGATTTTTTTTTTTTTTTAACAAGAAAGTATAGAAGAAAAGAGAATCAGAGGAAACAACTTTCTGGCAGAGAGCAAATGTGATCACCCACTGTGATTTAAGTTCTATCCATATCTGTGCTTTACTGACTTTTTTTGCTTTGATTAACTGCCATATTTGACATCTGTCTATATATGATCTGGAACCCAATTATTGAAGCTTTTACCTGGAATTTCTTATTTTTACATAAAGTAGCTCTTCCTAGTTTCTCTAAAGTGTCGATATTTCATTTCAAACCTAGCACATCCTTTCTAAGTATATATTCCTGATTTCAGAGGGATGCATAAAGCCATAAATATTTCAAAACCCACTTTGCTTTAATTTAGATATTCTTGTGCCTAAGTATTATATCTAATAGTGATGTTCAGAAAAAAAAATACCCATAAAGGAACAACATACTTTAGAAGCAATGGGAACCAATTGATATAAAATCTTTTAAAAATCACAGATTTACCCTTTTAAGATAGAGACACTGAGATTTATGGTTAAGAAAGCATTCCTCTTCAACTTAATGTCTTAGAAAACTATTCTGTTAAATTAAGGAAACATACTATAGTGAATGTTTCTCTGCATCTTACTAATGAAGAGCAAGTTGGTCTGCTGTGTAAAGGTTTTATCTTCTTCCACCTTCTGTTAACTGTGTGTTGGCTTCCTTAAATAAAAGGTTGGCTTCTGGTCACCATTAGACTTCCCTGTGAACAATAAGGCTGCAGCACAACAGTGGGAGTTCAGGCCTTAAGATATCAAGATTTCCATCAAGGAGATTTAAAGCAAACAGTGCAGCCACAAGAGATTTACTTATGTGTAAATAGCTTTGAAATAATTTAATACACATAGAAGCCTTATTTATTGTGAGATTTTTCATAATAAAACCTCTAAACTCTCTTTCATGCCTCTAGAGCATGAAAACTCCCTGCCTCCTGTGAAAAACCAGTTCTTCAAGGATAAGTAATTTTCAGGAGTTTTCTATGCTCGTTTTCTTCCAGGCCGAGGAGCCAGATGGCTTAGATCTACTTATTTGTGAAAGTCTCAATTCCTTGCTGCTTATGACTCATTAGGTTTAGTACTGCAAAACTAGTACCATTAACTAGTACTGAAATGAGCAGGGCTTGGGACAGCTTTGTCTGTGGAAGGATTCTTACTAGTGTGCTGCTAAAAAATTAATTAGACTTTTCATCAACTGTAAGACATATCCACAGCAGAGCCCTTCTTTTAAACTACCATGGCAACACAATACAATGTTTTTCAGGACAAATACCAGCATAACACTGAATTTTTAAAACACCTATTGTGAGAGTACTGTAGCAGGGAATGTAAACTGTGATTCAGTGGACAGATTTGCCATATGGTAAGCTTTTAGTGCCAGCATTAACTGAATCCCCCAAACCAGCATTTTGCTTCTCAACAGTAGAAAAAAAGAAAAACTACATGTACGGAGAGAAGAAAACCAGCACTAATTGATGTCAGAACTGATCTCAGTCTAAATTATCTCTACTGATAAAAAATCTTCTTTTCTGAGGAAACTACCCTTGCAAGTATTTTCTGTCATAAGTATTAGGCATGTACAGATGCTTCCAAGCAGTAGTGAAGGATTTCAATACTATAATCTCCAGTACTTTTGATTTGCTTTAGCACTTGCTGCTCCATTGCGCTCTCTCACGTAACTAACAAAACAGCTTCTCAGAACTCTTCTACAGAGGACTCCCCTGGGCTCTGACCCCCTTGTGTCCCTCACTTTACTGTAGGCATGTTCCGCAAGGCCAGAAGTAAAGACGTATTCAATCTTACCAGATCTAGAGAAAAGTATTGATTATATCTATACATATTGTGGAAAGCACTGATGTCCTGGAATGGATCATGTGCTACACAGCAACTTTTATATCCCACTACACAACACTAAACTGCTGTAATATGTGCCCTCTACAGACATCTGGCTGCAAAACAAGAGAGCTAGTCATTACCCGTTAAGTCTAACTGAGCAGAACAAGGTCCCTCTGAGCTTTTCTCGGCATGCAAGAAATGGAAATGCCTCTGTGAAGCCCTGGCCTTGCTGTCCCAATGCATTATACAGAAAAATTTTGTTAAGTCCAGGGGAGTTTTATCCAACTCTTGATAAAATCATAGGTTTCCTTTTTTTTTTTGAAAGTGCATTTGTTCT
>VYZV01006670.1:1799-27307 GCA_013401275.1 Pandion haliaetus | reverse complement strand
AGTTGATCATACAACATTTTTCTAGGTAACTTCTAACTCAAAATGATACATACAGCTACAAATACACAGTTACCCTTTAGTCATTAAAAAAAAAAAGTCTGAATTAATTTAAATTGCTTGATCGTATGCCCTAATTTTATGTTGCTACCAACTACCAAGCCACATCCCTAGAAGGAAATACACTCCAAGGCAAGTGCCCTACTGAGGCATGAGTTGTGCTCCAGGAGAACTGTTGTGCTTCGTTGTACTCCGTGTGATTGATAGTTTTGCCCTATGCAGTGACTTTGTGGCTAAAAGTGCATGTGATTGTCATAAGTCATTGTACCAAATGCTTCCTGTAATGTGAAACAGGAATCTGGTTCTCCAGTGGATACATTTTGAAGGAGCCCACAGAGCTCTGAGAGTACTAAGCATCCATCAAGAAAAAAAAAAGAGATGCTTGGATTTGGATACCAAAATGTGAATTGTTCACTAGTCACTTATACATATTTCATTAGTGTAAATACACATATTTAATGTACTTACATGTCTATATACAGGGGCATAGATGTGCAAAAGAAACTTGCAATCATGTTATACATCTGATTTACTTTGACATATATTTCATTTTAGATATAAAAATGGCCTCTAGTCAGCAAGTCATTTTTACTGCTTCCTATGGGAAGATAGGAATATTGCTTTCTTTTCTGTTTGACAGCATTTACAATTTGCTCAAAACTATCATATAGAATTTGAACTTTGGACAAGGTAGCTTTTATTTTACAGCCCGAAATACAAAATCTGAAAGAAAGAATGACCCTTCCCCCCGCCCCCAGAATGAGATACACCGTGCATTTAATATGTTAGTAAGGAACTAAACATTGTGGATTTCTGATACTGATTTCCCTCCCTTTGGTTGCATCCTGTGAAAGAGCTATATTTTTTACTGAAGATTTAGAACAGATGAACCATTTAATGCCAGTGTAATCAAGGTGAATGATAACTCCGGACAGTAGTGCTACATGTGTCTGGAATAGCAGAGTGACTGTTTTAAGACATCTGCAGTTTTCTTGTAGCTTATCAATCTAACGTCACTAAAGGCAAAGTCTCCTATAAAATAGGAAATACTACACTCAGTTTTAGTATATTTCATAGAATTTACTGTGCAATTGTAAATATATTTAATAAGTGGTTGACAAATAAGCAAATCTCACATGACATTTTTACCACCTATTTAAAGGCATGAATCCATTCAACCGGGGACATTATATCGCATTGGTTTTAGCAAAAAACAAGACATATAGTATTGCAAGATAGCTTACTGGAATTAATAAACAAGGGAACATGCCATTTAACAGTGCTCTGTAGCAAAACATTCATTATTTTCAGGTCCAAATCATAAATTCCATTGTTTTCATTGTATTGCTTTTCTTATACTGAGTACCCAATGTGTAATACTTAACATAATACCTCTAAACCAGCAATATATTGGGGTTGGTCTCAGGAATGCACTAGACGTTATGGGTGCAGAAAACAAATACACCACCACAACCCCAAATCTATGGCAAAAATGTTGGGACTAAAAACCGGAAAAACATAGTTCCTCTGTTTGAAGTATAGAGATCAGTGTGCCTCTGAGAACACTAGTACTGCAACAGGACATAACCAAAACATGTTTTCTCCCTTGTTTATTAAAATGGTTGCTTCCACCATGTCTACTTTCTTAGTCTGATTTGGCAACCCCTATTCCCATTGTTCTGTAAAACTTCATGTAGAGCTCCCTGTAATAAACTTGTTAGAAAAGCAAACATATTTCCATAAAACAGTGGAAATGCTATCAGGTTTCTAGAAAACTTTAACAAACATGCTCTTTTCCACCAATTTGGAGAGGAAATACATAAAAATGCAAGTAAAACACCCATCCAATAAGTCTTCAGGATACCATAAATAACCAAGCAGTATCTGATGTTAAGCCCTAATAGTTTGTGTTTTGCTTTTTTCTAATTTTAAGGAAACAGGATTGTATGCCTAATGAAGAAGACAAAACTGTAGATAAATAAGGAAGCTGATCATTTTGGAAAAAAAATAGCAAGAGGGGAAACTAAAATTTTTATTTTAAACTGCTAGTTACTTTTCTTCCTTGTCTACACAATGTTCACCTAAGCTTGAGTATGCAAAATTCAGTGAGAACAAAACAAATTGGGGTTTTGGAGATATTATTTTGTTTCTGCAGGTGATTTTAATTTAAAATTTCATAAAGTGACCAGAAAGATTTCACACAAAAGTCTTAAAATCAGTGTGGCCTAGAGGATTGTTAAACTGCTTAAACATAAATGATGCCTCAAGTAGGGAGGTTACTCCCTCTCAGATAAGCAGTGGTAATGGCAGAAATTCTCTGAATCCAGTGTCAAGCAAGACAGCTCCCTTTAAACCACAGTGGGATTGTCCTCTCCATTTCTAGTAGGGATGTTGTATTTTGGCCACATGTCTATCTCTAAGAAAGTCATAACTCACAGCACAGAATGGAATATTTCTGACGTGAAAATTAAGGTCTAGTTACATACTGAGGTATAAATGTACTTTGATATGCCGTTCATATCAATGCTAATTGTGATTTTATTAACCATAGCCAGTATGAATCTTACAACAGCAAGAGATAGTGATGCTGACAGAGTAAAGGAAGTTCTTACAGTATACTGAATTCCTTCTAGAAATCTTTAGGTGCCACAATGCTTGTTTGGTAAGGGCTCAATGGAGTCAAAGGAGGTCATTAAGGAAACATGAATTGTCACCAAGGATATAAGACAAATGAAACTGCTTCAAGGTGGAAAAAAAGCCTTCTTATTTAGTATGAGCTTTGTCTACTTTTATTTAAAACTATTAATCTATAATATTAATATCTTAAGGATATACTTATTCTTAATGGAATGATTTCTGTGTTGTTCTTTAGAGAGTCAAACTATACAACGAAGGGGAAGAAGAAAATTATAAGCAACTGATGTCTTCTTTTATCTTTAAACTTGATGTGGGTAAGAGAAAAAAAAATTCATATTTGTTTGGCAAATGACCGAAATCAAAACACACACACACACACACACACACACACATAAAACTGCTCCCCTCCCCCAAAACCCAAATCACTACCACCTCAAAAAGATACCTCAACCCACACTCAAATTCATATAAAATTTCATCCTGAGGTTGAATTTACAGCAAACTTTCTGATCTACTGGAGGCAGAGAGGGGAAATCATCCAGTTCTAACCACTTCCAGCCAGAAAAAAATTACTAGCGAGACAATACAGTGGCAATGTACAAAGACAATTAAAACACATGATCATATACAGACTGAGTAGAAGTTTAATACATTACTTCAACTTCTCAGCTATCTCGGGCTCTACAACCCTGGGAAAGAGGAGGTAAATTCTTCTTCTCAAAGTTAGAAAAAGGTAGTGAAGACCAAGATCAGCTAAATTTTTAATTTCAGTCCTGATCATTATCTAGAAAGAAACTGACATATGGAAACCAAAGTAAGATCTTCACTTTTTCCAGTCAGCATACATATTTATGAAACTGGGGTCCCACTTCCTACAGCCTGATCAAGATCAAATGATGCTATTATTATTTCACTTGTTTGAGTTAAGTCCTGACTATACAATTTCATGACAGTAGCTTTGATAATAAGCAAAGTCATACATTAAAAACACAAACATTTTTAGAATTCTATAGCTTAATTTGAGAGTCAAATATTCTCCAATACCTTTTTCATAAGAGGATAATATCTTTTCCAAAGTGACAATCCCCTTCAGCCCTCTAAACAGAACCCAACCATCTTTAGAGTAAAAAGTATTTGCAAATGTTCCTGTAATGAAGTCAGTATCTTTTGTTAAAACTCCTAGAAGAACTGTAAAGGTATCTATGTCATTCTGAATATTCTGAATATTTAAGGTTCTGCCTTCATCTTGCCTTCAAATATTTCATTTTTCATTTCCAACATATTTACACAGGGGGCATGGCAACTGGTTTAACCTCTAATTTTACTTCCAAGATTTTAATGTCTTAAAGCAGAATTTCATGGAGTAAATATGTACAAAAAAAATGGAAGATGCCACTCTTACAGGAACACAGTTCTGGGTTCGGAACATAGCATTTGCTGTACTTGATCAGACAACAGGCTCAGCAAATCCCATAACCTGCCTAAAGCAGAGTCCATCATTACATTTTCTCTAAGCAATGTATTTCCTCCGCTGCATCCCAGAAATGGATGCATTCAAGTGCAACAGTAATATAGTGCAACGCATGGGAGAGAAAATCCTTCTCAATTCTTAAAGCGTGAGACTTGCTTTATCATTGCATACATAGTAACAAATGTCTCTTGAAACCTAATTACAGTATCTGACAGAATCACCTCCATTTGCAGTAAGTTTCACAGGGGTGACTACTTACTTTTGGCAGGTGTTGTTTATTTCCAGTAACATTAGTTCTTAGAGTCTACCAGTCTTTTGTAATAATTTAGTGTAATGTGAAGGAACACTGACCAGACCAGTTTATGCCATGGAAACCTGATCTGTTGAGTTTAATGTGCTCCTTCCTTAACTTTCTTGGTCTTTCTTTGCTATTCTCTATCACTCTTAGAAAAAGAATGTGCTAGACCTGAGTCTGAGCTAACCCCATTAGTTTTGATTTCCTTTACAGAAATAAAACCAGAAGTGTTATTTCTGACCCTTGCCTGCAAAAAGGAAACAGACAAACAAGAGCTTCCTCCCAAATGTCTTTTTTTTTCTGTAATCTCTTTCTTCAGTTGCTGTAAAATAAGGTTTTGTGGAAATTATCCCATGTTTTCTCTGACTAGGAAAACTTGGAAAAGTGTGGTTTCTTTTCACTCCTGAATACTATCATTATTCTCTGCAGGAGTTCATAAAAAGTGTTTAGGTCACATATTCACAGTTAATAGAAGTGAACACAAATCAAGTCCCTTAAAATGATGTGGCTTATTTGCCTTGCTTTGCTTGCTGCACTGCAGATAAGGTGGAGACCTCTGTGAGGAGAGAAAAGACGACATTCCACGAGGGTTGGTGAGCACATCACAGTGGGGAGAGGGGCTGGAAGGAGCAGTGAGAATCTCAGTGGACCCACAGATATTGTGTGGGGTTTTCTGAAGCCCATCATGCAAAGATGTAGCAGGGAAAGGGAAGCTTTTCTTACAAGCTGTTTCTATTTTTTCTCATCCCCCCTTCTTCTTATTTCTGAAAGCTCCTTGTTTCATTTCCTGTTCTAATAAGAAGCTAGCTTTGTGCATTCAAAGCCCTTTGATGCACAGACTTTAAAGACATAGTGGAAGCAGAGCCATCTCACGGGTTTAGGGACCACATCGCTATCCCTGAAGAGGAAGAAATGTTCTTGTCTTGCCATTAATACAGAGTTCCCTACCTGCCTAATGATGGGGGAGAGGAAATAATAACTTAAAAAAAAAAATCCTACTTTGCACTGTGGGATAGTTATTCTATCAGGGAACATCTCCCCTCAATCTTACTGCTTCTTTTGGAGTGCATCTGATCCATTCCAATTCACCTTGCCCTTCTGCCTCTCTACCTAAGATGATGATCTTCTAGCCAAGGATATCCTTCTACTTCTAAAATACAGCTGTGGTGGGTTGACCTCTGCCCACAGCTCAGCCCCACACAGCCTCTTGCTCACTCCCCCCAGTGGGATGGGGAGGAGAATCAAAAAGGCAAAAGTGAGAAAACTCATGGATCAAGATAAAGACGGTTTAAAAGGTAAAGCAAAGCTGCACATGCAAGCAAAGCAAAATAAGGAACCCATTCACCTCTTCCCATCAGCAAACAGATGTTCAACCACCTCCAGGAAAGCAGGGCTCCATCACGTGTAACAGCTACTTTGGAAGACAAATGCCATAACTCCAAACATCCTCCTTTCCTCCCTCTTGCCCCTAAATTTTATTGTGGAGCATGATGTCATATGGCATGGCATATGTTTTAAAATTTATATATATATAAATATATAATCCCATTAAAGATATGAAGGCTTTTTAATTTCAACTGCAACTCCAGCATTCTGCTTAGATCTCTGGAAAACTTTGTTTCTGAGGGACTGTATGTATAGCTCCTTACAAGAATCTGGTACTACAGAATATCCAGATAAATTTCACCCTTTTGAAATACAGTCTTGAGCTTCTCTTGAGAAGTCATTTCTCTCAAAGCCACACGAAGGCAAGACAGATATGAAGATATAAATTCAGAGTAGGTGCAGCTGAGGTTTGGAAGCTCAGAGTACTGCCCGTTTTCTTCAGAGCTGAACTGGGAAAATTTTAAAAGTATAATTTAAAAAATGACTAGACAGCTGACCTTCCCAAAAGTAATGCTGTTGATCACACACTGCTTAGTTGTCCAAGCTCTCCCTTCATCCTCAGTACACATAGTAGTGCATTAGTAACTCAATATTTTAGTGACATTTTTACTTGCAGGAATTAACTAGTATTAGTAAATTTGCATCATTATGTAGCAAGGTATAGTTTAATCTGCTTTTATCAGCTGAGTACACCTGTGGGAGAGGAGTATTTTCTTGCTTTTATTTCTGTTTTTTGTTTCTGTAAACAGGAAGTTCCAGTTGACAAATTCCTTGCTATTCAGTCACCTAAGGAGGCTGTTCACACCTCTAATTTCTACTGCCCTCTTCTTATGTCCCTCTGCATAATATTTGAATTGGGTTTTGTTTGTCTTAATATTACAGAGTGTTAGGTGTGATTTTGAATTGCGACATACTTGTGTAGAAGATTGTAAAGTGGAAGATCATTATTTGTAAGGTTCTTGACTTTCATTACCTGTCAGTAAAATTAAGTGTGCAGATCACTCAATCACTTTTCCAGATGCTCTCTTCTTGCTGCTGATACCTACTGATGTTGCCCTACCTGCACACAGCAGCACTGAAGAAAGACACACGGTCTTTAAAGGATTATCTCCATTTTGGGGCCACCTAGGCCTAAACACAAGACACTTCACACTTAGCAAGCTGATCCAACCATACACGAGTCCACACAAATGAGACCTAACAATGAATGCAGTCTGAGGATGTACAGATAATTTTTGGTAACTGTTCCAAGATACACAGTACAAGAAATATGACTACATAAATTTATAAGTTTTTGTCTCATTTCTGGTTTTAAGCAGCTTTGCTGAACTCTTTTGTTAGCTGTTTTTTTGTTTGTTTCTCTCCTTGCTGTATGCCTGTGGGGTCCTGTACTGAGCACACATGCAGTGAGATATATATATATATAAGTAGCTGTATTCCTGGGTATCTGTCCTACTGATACGAGATAATTGGGTGACAGAGATATAGGACAAATAAATGTGCACTACAGATAGTTGTCAGTTGCTTAGGAAATTAATTTTTTTTTTCTGGAATTTTGCTGTCACACTGAACTTCACCAGTTGTATTGGTTAATGCTCACCTCTGATGTACTTAAAGGGAAGGGAAGCTTGACCTGGAGAAAAAAAAAACTTCCCCTTAAAAAAGTCATGCTGTACAAGTTCTGTTATTGATGGAAAATTTCTTACACAGTTCTAATGACAAGCTGTTACACTAACTCAAAGAAACACTGAGAAAACATATCTGTAAGTTGTAGGCTGGTAGAGAATATAACTTTTGACATTATTTTTGCATTACAGCACAACTAAAACATGGCACATTTTAAAAAAATTTATCTGGTACCTCAATTTCATTTACGTAGAAAAACAGACACAATCAGGGATAAATCTGCTGGGTTGTTTGGGTTTTTTTCTTGTGACCATTTTCATCCCTTTAGCTTCTCTTTTTCCTGATGTTATTTAGCTTTCTAACAGTAAGTCTTCAGATATAGATATGTGTGTTGGGAAACTGGTCTTTAACCATTTGAGTCTTTATATATATATTAAATTTAAATACAAGAAAAACATCTGTGAACTCATACAAATTAATATAAAGCATAGAAAATGCTATGGTTTTTAGAAAAAAAGGCATTTATGCTCACCTTGAATAATGAATAAAACTATGTTATTACTACTTTGCCCATCTATTTTGCAGCGTCACATCTACACTAAGGAATAATAAAAAAATAATTTTTAAAAAAAGGCTCCTTAGTAAAGCTAGGGCCATATTGGGCCAAATCATTGAAGTTCTATACAGCATTTCTCAAAAAAGCCACACAATGTTCAAGTCCTTTCCCTCTTGCTGGTATTCCACAGGGACAGGCAGCTTAAGTTATGTACTGTAACATCATCTGAAGTTTGAAATTTTAACTGGTTTAGTAAAATGCATGGTTGTCTCACCTCATTGCTGTGTATACTTATAACCAATAGTTTATAGTGAGAATGGTCATTTAAATGACTACTTTAAATTCTCAGTTGCCAAAAAAATGGTTTTTTGAAATACCTAACTGAGGTATTTGGGGAGGGCAAAAAGGGGAGAGAAGTCATTAAAGTCTCACTATGTTAAGTATGTCTGCACAAACTAGCTACAGAAGGTGAATTATTTTTCAGAGGTTTTCAGTATTTTTCAGATAAAGTGCTCAGAAAAACTTTGCAATAACCAAGTATTTTAGAATCATTTTACACTGACCTGTGTTGGCAGCCCTGAGAGTCTTTTTTGATTTATTTTTAAAAGAAATTTATTTCCTGCTGCAAATAGATGAGAGCCCATTCCAGAGTGAAACTTCCTTTAACCTGGTAAATAGAAATGAGATGAGATATTGTTTCAATCACCACTTAAACTCGTTGCAGGGGTGGACACAATGTGGTTATTGTCAGCTTGACCTGGAACTGTAGCTCTAGAAGATTGAAAACAAATGCACTACTTAAAAGCCGTGTTGTACCAGGCGGCAGCAGCAGCCACCAGGCTCACAGAGGGTCCTCTCAAACAGCCCTGTACGGTGACAACAGCTCCACTTCTCTCTTCTCCAGCAGTGCTCATCTGAACCATCTCAGCCGGAATCATGGAAGTTATAATGGGGTGAATTCAGAGAGGTAAAGCCTAGGGTATATAGCAAGGGAGACAATTTTGTAGCTACCATTTTTCTTCTGATTAACAGATTTTTACATTTTGATACTGCAAAGCTGTGATCCCACAAAGACTGCTGCTCACCTCTGTATGGCTGCCAGGTATATCTTCTCAGAAGAAGTATACCTATATTGAGCTTTCTTCTCCTTCTCACTGTTCCCTTCCCGGTATGCAGGCAGTACTGAACAAAGACCGCCAAGGTTTATACCTCAAGTTTGTAGTATTTAGTGTTTCCCTAAAGCCACGGTCACTGACTCTAGTTATAGCACGAGAATCACCTTTGAAGAAATTTGTTGAGGAATGTGTTTGCTGAGAGTGAGAGATGGAGAGAAAAGCTCCCAGACCTTCACATGGAAAAAGTTTCCTCATGACACCACATGGGGAGAGCCAATACACTGGGGAAAAACTCCTGAAATCTATTTATGCATATTAATAAAAGCCGTAGCAGTATTTGTCGTAGATTCATTTTCATATGAAAATTAATATACCTCAAATAAAGATGAGGTCGAAATCCAAAAAGACCCGGCCAGTGGGCTTCAGCCCACTGATACAGCCAGAGAAGGAGGAGTTTGCTCACTGAAGGTGAGGAAGAAAGAAAGGCAGTGTGACGGGTGAAGAAAGAAAGAGAAAAATCAAGGTCCAAGCACTTGAAAAAATGAACTGAAGTTCTCTGAAGTGGACAAGTGAGGAAGAGAGCATCCCAACAGTGTAAGGCCAGGGCTATCTGTGCCTTTCCTTGTTGAAGTTGCTCACAGATTTGGAGTCCACACTTTTCAAGGGCCGAGGGCTCATGCCATTCTCAAGGGTCTAGACCAACATATCCTGCTAACTAAAATCAAAGCAATGCCTCTGCAAGGTAAAAAGAGCAAATAGCCTGTAGAAAACATATGAAAATGCTAAAAGCACGTCAGTTATGGGAGATGCTGAAGGCACCCATGTGCTTTCCCAGACAAATGTACATAGATATGCAGAGTAGAAAAACAAAAATAGCTGAAGAAAAGGAGAAAGTTTCAGCTCTACCAAGGTGTAATTAATTTTTCATAATCCAGTCAGTAAGACATACATACAATAGAAAATATCTTTCAAATAAATTAAACATTGTCACCTGTAGATAAAAGATGACTTAAGAAAATTCTATTATAGTTAAGATCATAATAAACTACTATTCAAGAGTTCTTTTTTTGCCCTTCAGTAGATCCATGTTTTATGACATTCCAGTAACAATGACTTACATCCCAGCCAAAAAAAGTAAAATTTCATCAACCTTTCTGTTTAAGGACTGAAATTTTAGTAAGTTTATGTATCCAGTTTTGTTCAGTAATTAAAGGGCAAAAGTAAGATATTTAACTTTATTTTGTCATGAACTCTGTAATGGTAATTTCTTACGCAAGCACCACAGAAAGGCTCTGTCTATTGCATTGTGTGATGGCTATTTTCACTAACAGGTTTACCATCCTATAACTTGTTTAATGAATGAAGAATACAGCCAGCTACATTTATGAAAATGAAATTTCTGCCAAACTTCAGTATTGTATGGAGAATACAAAAATCAACAAAAGGAAGATCCCAATATTGATTTGGAATAAACAATTACAAAAGAAATAGTTTAGCTAGGAATTCTTGTGGTTATGAGTTTTTTATTCAAGGTCTTATACTCCATGGAGAGAATATGGTCATAGAATTACACCGCAGTGGAAGTTACCCAGGAACTTTGAGTTACTCAGCTGGTTCAATGCTCCTGTCAAGAAAACCGAAATACTGTTGAAGGGTCTCCTTCACACTTATCTGATAAGATTTCCAAATAGTTTATTGCCCTACTTGGAAAGAAAAAGCAAAAGTTTTGGGTTTACACAAGGAAGGAATTTTGTTTATTTTTTCCAACTATATCAGCTGTCTAATTAAAAGTTACCTCTATCTGTAAGCTTTTTTCTGTCTTATCCTTGAAAGCAAAGTGGCTAAATCACAAGAAACAAAAATAACTGCTTTTATTCTCCAGAAAGAAAACTTCTTCTGTTGCAAAGAAACAAGCAAGACTGTGAGAAAAAAAGATACAGACCTGTATAAAGTTAACAACATGAAATCTTTGAAGCTGGAGATACTAGAGAGAAAGCAATTGAAAGAAATTGCATTCATGGCAAAGCAAAAACTTCGTAATCTGATTATGACGACATTTACGCGAGAAACATGGGAAACAATGAAGTAGTCATCTAATCATATTTGAAGCATCTTCTAGTAAAACAGCTGTTCAAAGTCAACTCATACTTACCTGTTATCTTATCACTGACTGATAGTTTAAGAAGCAGCAGATCATATGAAACAGTTCAGGCAGGAATGCCATGGAAATAAGAGAGCAGTAGAGAAAAATTGCCTGCTTTTACTACAGTGACCTAGAAAAAGAATTTATTTCCTGAATGTAATCGCTTAAAACACTACTTTCTAGAAATGAAAGAATCCTTGTCTATGCTCAACTTCAAGGATAAACACTGACAGCATAGTTTCTACATTTTGTATCACTAAAACTGTTTACAAAATTCCTTTAATATGATGGCAACAAACTGCAGCATTGAACGAGACCTTTTTTGAAGCTGAAGCAGATTAAAAATGAGTTATGCATTTCTGTGATATAAATAATACTAAATTATTTGTCTCTGATGGCTATGAGTTTGATATACTTCAAGAAAGAGAGTTTTCAGATGTGATTTGCAACTTCCCTAGGAAGTTATCAAGAAGGTATCTTTCTTAATTAGTCAAATAAATGTGTCTCTTGCTAAAATACGCAACATATTTCACAAAGCAAAATATAACCACAATTATCTAAAAGTATTGCTATTTCCTGTACTAGAGCAGCACTGTTCTCAGGACCTACAAAATCCTTCAGATGTCCCTTGCCCTGACCTCCTACAGCTACCTAGGTGGATGGACCCTGCACCCTACTTGCATAGGTATTGAGATGACCAGCTGTTCGTTCTCCAGCTTGCTATTGAGTCAGTCTCTGGCAACACTAGGGGACTTTAACCTCTCTGAGAGCACAGTGGATGAGCATGCAGCAAGCAGATGTGGGCTACAAGGCTGCATGAACCACAGCTGACAGCAACATAAATTCTGATATCCCCAGGAAGGTAGTTGTGACTGCTTGTCCTGCAGGATGACTTCCAAGTTCTGACACCAGAAATGGCTAGCACTGACAATGATAACATGTATGAACTGCTTACCAGTGTATTTGGGGACATGGATTAATGCAGTACTCTTGTTAATTTTAATAAATGTCAGCTCTTCACGGTGACACTGAATGAGGATATGTGACCCAAAGATGTCTCTGGTAAAACTGAGCATACTATGTATCTGCATTTAGGAGGGAAACAAACAAACAGACCCCACACCATTGCGGATAGCAATGGAGAAAAACCAGATGGTGTGTAGCCTTGCAGGCCTCCATTACTCACAGTGAAAACCATGGTGGATGTTCTGACCTACTTGCAGCAGATCTGCAACCCAGGCAGCTTCAAAAGGACAGTGACCCACTGGACTGGAAGCAGAGTGCAGAAACAAGTGACTGTCAGCGCCAGTGCCAATGCAAGAGCAAGAAGGCAGAACAAGGGTATCTTTCAATTAGCAGACCATTATTGATCATCCCAATATAGAAGATAATCTGATCCTACAACAGGTACTCTAATACAAACCTACACCTATCAAGAGTGATAATTATCTCATTACCAGTAGGCTCCAGCAACTCAGCTATACTTATGCCTGTCAAGAATATCTATGATGCAGCTGACACTGGAACCAGCTGAACCGAAGTCCAGGCACAGGACAGTTACTGCAGAACCACAGCACTACCATCCCAGGTCTTTGACTCTCCTCTCTGTCATTTCTGTTGACTGAGACATTAAGAATGATCAGAAAGGTCTAACAAGTAGCGGAGTGCTTATCCTTATACATAGTGTGATAAACCCTGTGGTGGCAAGGCACAGACTGGGCTTACATGACAGCAGAGAATTGACATGACATTGAAAAAGCAGTGTGGATTGTGAAGTCACAGAGGACAGGAAAGGAAAGTGCTCTAAAACTGTAATTAGATAAAGGAAGAGGTGTCAGTCCTGTGTCTGTTCACACTGGCACAGTCATTATGCCATTGCTTAGCCAGCTGTTCAGAGACAAAGAACTCACTCTCTGCTTTGAGAAACTTGCAGAGCCTAGTGAAATATTTGGAGAACACCTTGAGATCACTTACAGTCAGGTGAGTGTACCCCAAATATACAGTAGCTGTACTGTTCAGTAAGAATTTCAGGGTTGTTTTACACTGAAAAAATGGTCTGTCCTGAACCATAAGGCAAATTATATTATTTTTCAAGCTAAGCAATAATAAGTAAAGTATTTATTTTTAACCAGCTGTTCACTGTAGTCCACAACAATCTGTTACACTTAATTTTTTGATACATTACAAAATTTCTTTTCAAAGGCATCAAGCATTAGCTTTTAATAAGAGATGTTATGTAGGTAATGACAAGATGCAAATGTATTGAAAGCGAGGTTAATTTTAAATTTGTTAGGTTGAGTAAAATAGGACCTAAAACTGCAATGCTAATGTTGATTGCAACATTGCTGCAATAGTGCCAAAATACATGCAAAGCACACAGCTAAATAATGTTGAAGTTGCAAGACTGTTTTTGAATTAATTGATTTATAAACAGATTGAAATACATTTATAACAAATCTTTCAAAACTGTATTGTCAATGATATGTATCAATCTGGCATTTTGCACTAAAATGGCTAAGTGTTGCTTTTCAAGCTTTGAATGAATTGGGCTCAGTGGAGCGATTAGTCAGAAACTAACCTTTTTGGTAACAAAGTGAAATCAGAAAATAGGCAATAACTTAGTGCTCAAGTAAATTAAAAAAGGTTCTCTAAGTACAGACACTTGCAAAATTGCACCTATCCAGCAGAATAATATCTAATTTAACACAGTTACTAGAGATAAATGATTTTTCCTGATCAAATTATATCAGGATGAATAATTTTATACTATATAATTGGTGAGCTGGATAATTCAATAAGCCCATTTGCTATGGTTGACTTCCTTTCACAAGTAGAAATTCTGTAATGAGGAAGGAAGTTTTGTCAAAACAGCTGCCAAATGGCAGTGGTATAATAAAAAAACCTCATTAATCAGAAAATTAATTAAACATTCTGTGTATGTAAAACCTGCTGCATACTGAGAAAATGTGAATGGCCTGAAAACAATATTTGTAACAATTTATTCACTGGAGAATTGTAGGAAACAACCAATGTATTACAACAATATACAAATACAGCCATTCTACAGGAAGAAAAGGACTCCATTTCTAAGGTTAATTGGCTAGGAAAATAATAGAAAGAAATTAAACGTTTCTATTCCTTTTCTTTCTAATCTCTGTATAAATACTGTAAGGTACCATTCCTCTTGTCTTGTCTAAAGTGAAGAGTACTCCTGGCAAAGAAGACCAGAGTAAAATGTAGTTGTAACATGGGTGACGGGGCGGGTATCACACTGCTGGCATCTCTCAGAATCGAGTAGTATTGTGGGATGAGCTGGGACCGAGGTATTCTGCATTGTTTGATACTGAATGAACTACACAATAGTTTTGGATGCTTCTGCAAACAGTTCCCAAAGTTTCTTCACATTTTTAAAAAGTTGATCTAATCTTGACATTTAAGCTGGATAATACTCATTGAAGGCTCCATTTTGAAAGCAATGTTGTTAACTTTCCTCAAGCTGGGTAATACCTTAAAGCTCAAGCTGACGTAGTGGGCTTATGACACTAAGAATATGGATAAACAAACTTTTGGTGGTGATTTGATAAACCTATGATGGTAGACACTAAGATAAACATTGGTCTCTGTACACTGATCTGAAAAAAAAAAGCTGGGTAATAGTCTTAAATCTTGTATGGAACAAACACATAGTGGGGCATGTGGTCAGTGTCAAATAGATGTATTTTATATAACTTAGTATTAAACAGTAGAATTTTCTCCCTAAGTGTAACATCACATTATTTTGGGAATTAATGTGGAATTTTGAGGTGTTTGTTCCTTTGCTTTTGATAGAATAAATCTTCAATGGATCTGTTGCACATCCATTTTTTATGGTAATAAAATGTGCCCTAATTTTCTGGGCTATATAATCACAGAAGATTGCAAGCAAGAGTTCCAAAAGCTTCTAATGAATTTAGACCCCTCACTCCTTTGAAAATCAATGAGAGTAAAACAGGTAATGGCCTTAAGCACTTTCCTTATATCTGCATAATTGAGTTTGAAATAAATGAAAGAAGGAAACTTTGTGGCCTCCTGTGCAGTGCCTGCTACTTTTAAATAACATTCAGCATAATTACTTCTTTTTATTTCACATTCCTTGTTTCCTTTTTAAGGCAGCACTGGCCAAGGACAGAATGATACAGCTGGGAGGAACCCCAGGTCGGTGGTCCTTATCGACTGGAAATGCACTCTGACTTTAGGAAAGCACTGATTTTTTTCCAATAGAGTACATTTGAAATGCCCTTTCTTTTCAGCACCAGATGTTCTTTTCCATACCATGTACTTGATTTGCAGTAACAAGAAAATTTGTGATTATAGTACTATGTCTGGTTGGATGGATAGAATGCCTAAATTATTTTCTGTGCTGCATAGCTAATAAAGTAAAGTGATCCAAGTATTTACATAGTACCATCTACAGAAAGATGAAATCAGAGTTATATGGAACAGGTTAAATTTAATATCTGCATTATTCTTTTCCCTCCACATTTTGTTAAGGAAAATGATTTATTCATACGTAGGTAGTGCTTGAAGAGCCTATATATACTTCCTCCATGGAGGTCAAGATCATGCTGAAATAATGTGAAGTCACCTCTTACTTTCTATAGAACATTTTATTTTTACTGCAGTATCAGAACAATAGGAAATTGAAAATGAATAGATTAAGGAAAAAGCCATTGTGAAGACAACACAGCAAACAAATTGCATTAATGAGCAATAGCTTTTGTGAATGTGTTCCACTTGCAATATTTTAAAACTGTGTCTCCAGCTGCAGAAATAGAGTGTTGAACTGAAGCCATGAAAACCATTGAATCATTCATCAGCTTGTGGAGGTAGAGGGTGGTTAGATGGCACAGTGGGTTAATGCACAAGTTTTTCAAGCTGGAGGCGAGTTATGTCGAGATTTAGGTCACAAGTGAGATACATTCAGTGGTATCAGCTTGCTTTCTATGGATAATTTGTCACCTGCACAGATATATGTTACGACTGGCAATCTGTTCCAATGAAAAATGACAAGCATAGCAAGAATATTGCAATCATCGGGATTAAGAGGCTGTGTAGACAAGAATTCAAAGTGACTGCCTACATGATGACTAGCTCTTTCCAAAACTATTGCTCCATTCGTAATCTGAAAAAAAATTACATAAAACATGGTCCTCCTCACAAAACACATAAACATTTAAATGTTTGTTTTTAAAATAACAATAAAATCAGAAAAAAAAAATTTAAAATTATGGCATCGAAGCACAATTTTATGAGAAGCAGGTAAATGAATCTCCAAAGTTTACATCATTTGAGGTAATAAGAATAGGCATTTAGTCTCTAAAATACTAATAACACCTAACTGAATACATAAATATATATGTGCAGCATAAGAAATCACCTGTACAGACTGAGATATGATTAGGAAATCTCTGCCATTGCCATCTAGGAGATGAGTGCTCTGGGTAGATAGAGTATAGACATTTTGCTACACAGGTATTCTTTGCTTCGAGGCTAGAATAAACAAAGCTGTGCTGCTGGAAAGCCAGTGAAGTGAAACGCATGCTGCTCTGGGTTGTTGTTGCCATAGGCTAGAAGGTGACCGGGTGGCATCTGTGCACATGCTCAGCGTGTGCGTGGTGTGGTACATCTGCTAAGGATGTGCATGGGAAAAGGAGGTGGGCAGATGGAGCTGAGAAAATAGAAGACTAATGGCCATCAAGAATATTGTATGCCTCTTGTTGCTCAAATTCTGGTCTTTTATCTTTTCCATCTCCTTGCTCCTTGAGGAAGTCGAGATAGCTACACAGAAGTGAGAAGGACTACTTTGATGTATCATTTGTATATGGGAGCATAAGACATGATTTCATTACATTCAGCTTCAGAAACAGGGAGTTTGAAGTTGCAGGTCTAGGTTAGCTGAATCATTCACTTCCAGGACACTTAATAAAGGCATAACAGTTATATGTTGTTCCAGGGAGCTTATACTCTGAAAGCAGAACCAGAAGAATCAGCATGAAGCAGTCTGTAAGCTGCACCAGGATGTATTGAAAAGTGCCAGTTATATTGCAGTATTACAAGCTTTTGTTTTTGTCAGAGTTCTCAGACAACACTCTGAAATTAACCTGTAAAGCTGTGATACTCAATTCAGAGGAACTTTTGCTTCTATGTCATCATTATCCTTTAATTCACCATACAGGAGATTATAACTCTTAGTCTTTCATTTGCATCACTTCAATGTTTATTTTTTTATATTCAAAGGCAAACCCCCTGCTTTGTAGCATCCTTCTACTTATCCCCACCAATTTAACAATCTTCTTGGGAGCTTTGAATGGCATCTAGAGTAACACCAAGTTTTATAAATTAGTAGGTTTACAAATTAATTCTACAAATATGAGTTTATGAGCCCAAGGCAAACTCTTTATTAATGTATTCAGGATGTTTGCAATTGGATTAAACTGTTGGTTGCACGTTCATGGAAGAAACACCCTTCTACATGGTATGCTTTTCTGATGGATTCCTGGCATGAAGTAGGTATTTTTTAGAGGAAACATGTTGGCTTTTCTTTTTCTTTTTAAGAGAAAAAGTTATTTTTCAGTTCACTTACAAGCTGCATCAGCATAATATCCTAAGAAAAAATCAATATAGAGAACAAAAGTAAAGAATCCATGGGATAGCTCTTTTATGCCTCTCTCCCTTATGTTTGAGGCACCATTTTGGAGAATAAAATGAGCTCTCAGGGTTCTTAGCAAGTTCAAAGTGCAGGATAAAAGCAGCATTTCCTTTTTAAATACAGCACAATGCACATAATTCATTTATTTCCTTGTCCATCTATTTATTATCATGGTTATGCATACAATGAACTAAGTATGAGCATTGGTTTAGGCCATGTCAGTGGTCACTGCTAAGAAGTATATTCCTAATCTATCAATTTTGAATTGCTTTCTGAACAACTTGTTGACACTGTTGGGAAAATAGATGTTTATTTAGGAAGTTAAAGCAGATGTTCTAAATTAAATAGATGAACACCTGTATTAGTATGTAGAAGGTATTAAAGTTAACTGATGAGCCACATGTACATTCCTTTTAAAAATATGAAATCCTTGCTTTCCCCTCTGTCTTCCACCTTTAAGTTGCTAAGCAGTCTTCCAAACAGTGGAAAAGAAAGGGAGAATACCTGTCTATTTCAATTTCAAGACATCTCTTTCTTGTTGGCGGGCATAACTAAGATTCCTCAATGGTTTAACAAAATTTAAATATGATTTATGTTTTTCCTAGAAACCAGATCACTTTCCAGTTATAGGAGTACTGAACTCTTAATTAGGTCTCTAACATCAAGGAACAGTAACCAGGGAAACGGTGAACTACTGATAGTAGAAGAGGGTTGAGTTAGGGACCATCTGTACAAAGTAGACATAGACAAATTCATGAGACAGGACAAGATGTATCCAAGGGTGACAAGAGTGTTGGCCGGCATGATGACAAAATAACTCCTATCAATCATTTTTGGAAAGCCACAGGGATCAGGAGATGTCCAAATAATCAGAAAAAGGCAAATATTTTGCCCAACTACAAACATTCAAAAAAAAAAAAAATCAGAGAAACTGCAGACAGCCACCTTTACTTCATTTCCTGGGAAAATTTAGAAGGAGTTCCTCAGGGAAGGACCCCCCAGGAACATGAAGGACAAGAAGGTGACTAGGAGAAGCTGTTATGGATTTACCAAGGTGAAATCATGCCTGACCAACCTGGTTGCTGCCTTAGAAGAAACAACTTGCTGAGTGGATGAGGGTAGAGCCGTGGATGTCACCTGCCTTGATTTTGGCAAGGCTTTTGACACGGTTTCCCTCAACATCCTCATAGACAAGTTGTCAAGCTCTCTGCTGGACAGATGGGCCACTATTTGGGTAGAAACTGACCTAAACTGCCAAGCTCAAAGGGTGGTGGTGAACAGCTCAAAGTCCCACTGGCAGAAATCAGATGTAGGGATCCCCAGGAGTTTCTCCTGGGTCAGATGCTGTTGAGTGTCCTTGTAAATGATCTTGATGATGGGACTGAATTCCCACTCACCAGGTTTGCAGATGACACTGAAGCAGAAGGACAGGTGGATGTGGTGGAAGGAAGAGTCAGCATGTAGAGAGACTACAACAGGCTGGATAATTGTGTCAACAAGAGTTATATGAGAAACACAAGCCCTGAATACCTGGAAAAGAATAATCCCAAGCAGCAGCACAGGCTAGAATCTGGCTCAGTGTGGTCTTTTACCACTTAATAACAACCATTTGATTCTCTTAGTGAGAAAGAAAAGTGACTGCCATGTTTCTGTATTGTGACTCTCACCTATCTAATCTCTTTTCCAAACTACCATTCATGTAGTCTCCCTCACACCATTCAGGAGAGATGAGAAGACCAGAGCAGCTCTGGTGACCTGAGAAACCCTGAACCTGTGGCTATGTGGAAGGTGGAAGTCTTTCATGTGCGCTGCTGTGCAGTTCTTTTTCCAGAGATGTCCTCTCCGATTCACCAACACTCAGTCACATGCCCATCAATGACTCAGGCATAAGCCCCAAGTCCCTAAGGCAGATGTACTTCAACTGTTTTTCACCAGAAGTGACATCAATTCCCTGTTGGAGACTGTTGAGAGATGCAAAGGGGCAGAAGAGACCAAGCTGTGATCTGTGAGAAAGATGGTATGTGTATCCTTGTCATGAAAGTGTTTTTAGACTCTGCCTTGATTTAGACTCCTGCTGTCCTGGTTAGTGGGAAAAAAAGAACTCAGGGTGAGGACTGAAAGGAGACAATCACAAACTAATGTTGAAGATGTCCTCATTCATAGGGAAAGAAGAGATAGAGAGATGAAGAGAGGGGACATGAAGAAAGGTATATAGAGAAAGGAAGAAGTGGAAAATGAAGAAAATCTGTAACAGTAATCTCTTGTTCATAAAGGTTTTATATTAACCTTTTTAATAGGTCTCTCCTTCCATTGCCATGCCTAATTATTAGCACTGGAAAGAAAGTGAGGACAGATATATTGCTTTGGGTGGCTTTTCATGTGCATAGTCAGGTCACACAATAAGTGTTTCAGTTGCTTTTATTTAAAATGAAACCCATACAGATTTGTAAGAAGAAAAAATTAATTCCATGAAGAAACAGAACTCAGGAGTTCAAGATAGGTTTTAAACCTTGACAAAGTAAGAGAACACTTGATTTCCCAAAGTTTTATTTTGTTTTCTAAGTTTCTTAGGAGAAAGGGAAGAAAAAAAGACTCAGTAAAAGATAATTTGTTCAACATATACAATCTGTTTATTTCTAACTAATTCTGGTTCTACTAAGAGTAGATACTTAATATATCTCTGGAGTACTGTCCAAACATGCTCCCTCATGGAAAAAGGTAAAGGGTTAAAACAGTTCACTTTAAAACACCTGGGTGGAAAAGCAGAAGCTAAGAATTTTAAAGAATTATTTTCAAATATCAAAGAAAAAAAATGAGTATGGAAAGAAAAAAAAAAAGCTCACAAAAACTTGTGCACTGGAAGCATATGCAGTTGCATATTTAATGATGGCATCTGTTATGTACTGCCTTGAGTTCCCTTAACCACAGAACGTTACATAACCACTGTCAGGAGATTTAAAAGACTTCCATTAATTTGTGATGGCAGCAATTAGCAAGGAGGGTGTTAATACTTACCGGTGCTCAAGCTGTCAATTTCTGGCTATTTTTCATTTGGATTCTTTGTAAACTCTCACTGTTGTTTACACAAGGATATCACTGCATCTAGGTAGAAAACAAAATTTTTCTTACTGGTATGAGATATTCACTAGAGAGCTGAAATTTGTGTTAGAAACGGCAAAGGTTATTTTTCTCAGAATAAAATCAATACTATGTATAAATCAGTACATACAGAAAAAATAGGAGGTTCTTGATTCGTAAAGTGCATTTCTGGCTGAGCCCATCTCAGTTATTGCATGTTACATGCTGACATCTGTGCTCTATGTAATTTGGCAATGTGCATAGTATGAAGTCTTTCTGCATAGCAGATCTTAGTGAAATATATTCACTTTAACATATTTTCGTAAAGAGAAGATAATTAGTCAGAATAGAAAGCTCTTTAAAGAAAACATGCTATTTTTTTGCAAACAGCTTTTATCAGAAGGTTTCTCTGGTCAAAAACTGAGTTTGTGGTCAAGGAAATGCAGGACCTCAAAGCTATGAAACTTGAAGCTGCGGGACAAGAAAGTATTATTTTTATGTAAGAATAAAACTTAATAGCTGAGTTGACAACATTTCTATGTCCTACGTTAGGGTTAGTTGCTCATCACATTCCAAAGAACATGGTGGAGGCCAAAGAAACAATACAGAACAACATTACTGGTACGCAAGGTAACAATGAAGCGCTCTTGTTATTTTCCATTACAGGTGATGCTTTGGAGAGGATAGCATAAACCTCATCCTCCTTAAATTTCTGCTGGAGATGGCATCCAAGATCAGGGAGCAATAGTTATGCTCAGCTAAATACCTGATCATTTAACTTACCAGATTCAGTCATCCTATTACAGAATGTCAGTTCAGACTGTGGGTTTGAGATAATTAGTCATTTGATAAAATTGTATTATGGTTCACTATCCTGAATTATTGGTGGTGTTTTGAAATTATTTACTAGGTCACACACCTATTATAAACATAATATTAGCCTATATTTAAAATATTTTTATGTCACAAAGGTCTGCAAATCTTTTATGTACTGTAAACATATGGAACTGAGGAAGTACATCCCTTTCTGGAATTAGAGGGCAGCAGCTGAGCTGTGTGAACTATGTTGCGTAATGCTAAAAGGAGAGAAAAATTTTCCAAAGAGAGCAGAGTAAATTCCGTCAGCTACAAAGAACAGCTATGGGATCTTTTTTATGACCACATAAAATAAAAAAAATCATAGAGGTCTTATTTGAAAGACCCATAACACAGTAAACTGCATGCTATTCAGTTTTTTCTGCCTCAGTTAAATTGCTAGGTTAAACTGGCACTATTGGAAATTGAACTTTTGATTCTGTGGAATGTATTTCAAGCTTAGCATAAAAAAATACAGTGATCTGTCCCAGTTAGATCTCCAGGCTGCACTGCTTGATAGCATTAGTTAAACAATACATGCTGAATTGAAAAGAGACCCCCATCACCTGCAATGGTTTTCACAATCTGTATTTAAATGTTCTGTGACTACAGTGTTCTAAGATAACCAAAAATAATATTTCTTGAGATTTGTGGGCATTTTTCCCCCCACTGGTAAAATGCAATAGCTTCCAATGCTCTGTTTTAACTATCACTACAAATGCCTTTTACTCCTCTGTGATCATCAGCTGCATAGCTAATGTCAGCAGGAATTCCGAGTAACTGTAGAGTAGGAGGACACCCAGAGACAGGCAGCTAAATCAAACAAACTTAATTAAATTATGGAGCTCATTTACAATGGATGTTGTGGAAAACAAAAGAATAGATGTGTTTTAAAAGACATTAAACAAATGGAGGATGGTCTATCAGTGACTGTTAAACATGATAGTCCAGATGTATTGTCCAGTTCAGAAAATTCCTGAAGTATTTTTTTCTGATCAGGAATAATAGAGGAAGCCTTCAAATAATTCCTTGTTTATTAAAATTGTCCCTAATTACATGCCTTTGGCCACCACCAGCAGCAGGATGGTAGGTGGCCAAAGAAGGACCTCGGTCTCCTACAGACTCTGAAAGTACCTATATTCACTCCCTGGACCACATTCTCTGAGGGAGAACAACCGTACAAGAGCAGCTGCTGTCTTGGCATGGACTGCAGCAGCGGTTGGAAATGCACCTCTTCTTACAACTCTTTGCCTCCTTCTTTTCTACTGCAGCCCAGAAAAGAGAAGGAGACAATCCCAACATTGATGGGGGGGGATGGTTCTTTGCTGTGTCACAGAACATGGCAGAGACAAGCTCACAGACCTGCAGGATGTTAGTACTGTACTACGAAGTGCTGTAGTGTATAGTATTATACTAGAATCCTGGAACCACAGAGTGGTTTGGGTTGGATGGGACCTTAAAGATCATTTAGTTCCAACCCCCCTGCCATGGACAGGGACACCTTCCACTAGACCAGGAAATGTAAGGCAATTAGGTTTTGCTCAGTGTAAGCACAGCTTTTTAAGTCAACACTCAAAGTGCATACTCAGATCTGTGTCCAGAACCTTGTAGACTAATAATAAATATGCTTTCTGCAAGGTTCTGGCCAGCATTACAGTCTCAGAAGCACTGCAAGTCACTGAAAATTTCAAAGCACTTGGTGACGTTTTGCGTATGTATAAATACCTTTTTTTTTTAAAGAATTCAGGGCAGAAAGACACTTTCACCCCAAAAACCCACAAAACCTAAACAAAAAAAACCCTAAAACAACAACAAACAAACAAAAAAACCTCAAAATGCTCTATTGAATAAGGCATACCCCTAACAGAGCCTGCGGAAATACAACAAAAACTGATAGTTGCTTCTGCCACCAGATACATTAAACTTTAAGTATAGTTTTCAGTTAAAAATGCTGACGACATTGACAAAAACAACAGTCATATCAAGATTATTCACTATATTTTGAAACATTTTGTTTCTATTTTTTATCCATTACTCACAATTTCTTACTTGTTAAAATGTGTTTGTTTTTAATATTACTATTTCTCTGTTGCTCCCCCTCTCCTATGCATTTGAAAATGTGCTCTTTAATATCTCAATATTAATGCTCAGAGGTGATAATAGAGCATGCTTTTTGGAAAGCGTGCTCTTTCTATTTCCTATTAGAGTGGCAAGGAAAAATTAATTCTGTGGGGAACGTTTGTGGCAGGTTTGAAAATTGCCATTATTTTATATATTAATAAACTGATGGAATGGAATTTTTTTCTTTATTACTGTCCTTGATTCCAATTCTTTGTCATTTATTTGATTTAATTTACACACACTGGCAATGTGCACATGATGGGCCCATTGCCGCAATTTGGATAATTAAATAACTTCTATTTGCTTTTGAAAGTGTATTTGGAATTTCATTTTGATTTTATGGGTTTTTTTCACTTTATCTGACAGAAATTTGCTTCAATTCTTATTGTTCACTGTTTTAAAAATGGAAAAGTTCTGCAGAAAACATGATATCCTTATCCATAGAATAGCCATGTTATGCACAGAGAGTAAGGAACTCAAGCAGTATATCAACAGTAGAAAAATCTAATGCTGTAAGAAAGAGTCTGCAGCCTGGTTTCAGGGAGAAGACCTTTTATTTAAAAGGACAGGTGTTCCTGGAATACAGGCTACAGCACACCTATCCTTTGCCAAGACAACCATTCTTTTTGAACAGCAAAGCACTCAGCTAGCATTCAAATAAGAATATATAATCAGGAGAATGTCTGGAATGGAAAGAGTACCATCCCTCATGGTTTTCATGGTAAAGCTCCTACAACTATCAAATGCAGCATTTCTATTTTTGCAATACATGTTTTCCTGTGCTGTTATTATTACTCTTATTATTGGCTCTAATATAGATTCTCAGTGGCTGCAATGTAACTGGATGACTAGCAATACAATAGGTGTGATTCAAAATATGTCATGGCCTTTTTGTGAAGCAGCAGCACATTTAAATGATGATATCCACTTTATCTCCAATATTCTAAAATATATTTTGTATTTAAAGATGACAGACATATCTGTTAGATGCACCTCATTCATCTCAATGTCATGTGTACTTCCCCTGTAATGACCTACTCAAATATTATGATGGAAAAAACTTAGTATGGATGCTTTTATGTAATGATACAAAATGTTAAGGTCATAAATTGATGCATTAAAATTTAAATTGATGCATTAAAATTAAAAATAAGCTGATTATACACTGCTTTAGAAATGTATAATATGCCAAAACACATGTATTTAAGCATTTTATATATTCATTATAGGCTGGCTTCTGTTTCACACATTGTTCCTTTCTGAAAGCCTGAATTTCAAGATTTCTTTCATAACAGAATTTTAATCCTATCTTCACTAACCTAGCTGTTAAAATTCCACCTTTGACCAAAGAACAATATCAATTGTCAAAGTCTAGCCATATATCCCCTGCCTCAGCCAGGTTGACCAAGTATTGCTGTCCTTTGGAGAAAAAGGACAAACCCCTCCCCCAAAAAAGACCAAAACAAACCAATAAATTAAT
>VYZV01006668.1:3183-15980 GCA_013401275.1 Pandion haliaetus | reverse complement strand
GGAGCTGTGGCAATTTTTCTTTATTTTTAAATAAAGTGCTGTCAGCACCATCTGAAATGTGACAAACAGTAAGAATAGTAATTAGCCCTGTCACAGGTATTAAAGCTGGGAAAACTGTATTTAAAGCCATGTTAGTGGCACTGAAGATGTTAAGTGAGGCAGTGTTCAGACTAATAGATATGGTATAGTTAATTAGAGAACTGAAAGCTGCCTTCTCTAGAAAGCAAAGCACTTAAGAATGTCAGGTGCCTTATTAGGTATGGAACAAAACATATGAAGGAATTGGGTAGTACAGTGCCAATGGACTGTACTCATAAGGCATACAGCACGCAAAGCCCAGTAAAATGTCTTGACAGTTCTTTTTCTTAAAGAAGTCAGCAAGCACCACCAGAATATTCACCACTGAATTAAGAGTAGTATCTGCTCTTGAGCTTACTTAAACTTGTACTGAGGTACTACACCCCACTGCTTTTATTTTGAGGGACTACTCAGACCTCTCCCTGCTTCTTTCCACTGTCATACTGTTACAATAGCACATTGTCCTTTGATCAGCCTGTCTCTTAAAAAGTCTGGTCCCCATAGTAAACTTTTTGGTTCTATTTTCTTTTAGGACATTACATGTTATGAACTAGGTAACATGAGGGATCTGGCTTCCAAATATGAGCTTTTTCAGGCAAAAAGTGCAAGCAATGCAATTCCTAGCCTAGTTGTTTTTCCAGAACTTGACATGTGTTCTTTAACAATAGGCTTTGAGCCATAAGTAGAAGAAATGTTAGGCTAATCCCAATTAATGTGTGCAAACAGAAATCTTAAAACACCATGTCTCTACTTAAAATGCCCCTCTCTCCCTCCCTCTCTTCTGTAGTAAAACACACAGCCAGAATAGCAGCAATAGCTTGCTGATCTGAGCAGCTGAGTTTAACAGACTAAAAGCAAGAGGAGTCAGACACTTTTTTTTTTTTTTTTCAGACAAGGAAAGCAAGGCTGTCAAATTAACAGCAGTGGTACTGAAAACACCTTGCCTGGCCAAAGATTTTAAAATCAATCATCTGAAAACAGCCATGATATTGCTGGAAGAAATACAGATTTTTGTAAATATATTTTGAGGGGGTAGAAAAATTGTTGTTTCTTCCATGTGGTTGTCTAGTTTCAAGCTGTTCTCCACTATCAGGTAACCTTGATTTTTGTTTTAGCTGTTTTTTTAACTGAAAGACGCAGTTTTCATGAACTTGGCCTGTACAAAATTTTCTGCCATGAGCTGTGAGTTTGGACTATAAGTAGAACTTTAATTATCATAGACCCCACACAGTCAGTAGATTTGACAGTATTGTATTAGGAACTGTTTTCCAGGGCAGTGCTGGCTATTGCCAGTGATTGGTAAGTTCTCTGTCTCTCCAGCCTAGAATCTCATCTTTGGTTTAAAATACCCTGTTTATTTATCAAAGCCTTTTCACAAAAATAATATTGATTTTTGCAACTCTGCATCAGTTACGGTGCTGGAGCCTGTGCAGTGGGTAATGGGAATCCTTGAACTACAGTTCAGAAAATGCCAAGATGTGGATTCTTGAATGTGTCATCTGGTAGATTAACAAATGTTAAAGGAAATGCCCTGTAAGGGAGCTTTCTGTGGTAGAGGTAAGTGACTATAGGTCCAAAGACAGGTCATTATGAAGCTTGAGAGGACAAAGACTGACTGAGAGGCTGCCAGGGAGGTGCATTTTTATGGAACTTAAACATTCTAACAGCTGGGTGACAAAAATGCCTGGGGACTATTTTCCACAGTCCCACTGCATAGTCTGCTAAACGTCAGCTACCTAAATATCACTAGTTATTTTACTGAATTTATCCCTAGAGAGGCTATAATGAGAGAGAATGGGGAGTATATTTTGGAAGCAATTAGCCTTAAAAGTCTATGCTTCTTTTTTTCAGCACAGTCTTTAGGGAGCTAAGTACAATGTTGTCTAATGGGCTGGGTGTATTCTATTGCCTGTACTCCATCTTCAGGGATGGCAGCTAAACATGAATCCCTAGTATCTCAAATTAGATTTTAAAAGCTAGAGGTTCAAGGACTAAGAAAGGGGAGAGAGGAAAGGATTTTCTCAGCTTGTGGTTAAATGCACTGCACTACTGCGTAATGAGTGTAAGAATAAGAAAGATTTCAGGGAAAAGGAGGCACCCCTACAAAATAAGGAACAATACTGAAATTAATGTTTAAAAATAACCATTATATGATTATTTTTATGGTCTGGTCATTCTTTGTACCTTACCTCTTGCATTCTTCTGCTGTCTTCAGCACAGCAAGTGTATATTTAGCTTTAATCAACAGGTCTTGTGAAGAGGCATTTAGGCACTTCTTTAAATGCTTTTCTGAACTGGGATCCAGCATGGCTGCTAAAGCGCTGGATTCCAGATTGGTCTTCAGCAGCTATCATTGTCTAGAGAACACAAGGGCTTCTTTATGTTCATGGTATCCTTGGAAAGCAATTACTGAATTCTACCCTCAATGTCAGCTCTGAGGACCAGCCAGCCTTAAGGGTTGTCACCAGAGAGACCAGGAAGGTTGTGAAGATAACAGAAGGCCTTGTGCTGACTTCAGTGGACACCTTGGTATCCCAAAACTGTCACTTGTGTCTTCAGTGTTAAAATAACTTGCATTACAACTTAGACTAAACTGCTTTTTCAAATGAATATTAAGGCTGTCCTCTCAATCTCCTGGTAGAACGAGTACCTTCTCTACTGAAATATTATCACTTAATGGACTTTTACCTAGGCTGCTTCATGTACAGACATTCTCTTTGTTTAAAGAAAACCTCACCTTGAATGTTCTCTGAGGGAAAGATCTTTATTTTCTTGATGTTGCTTTTAGCAAGCTGGCACAAGTACAATGCCAAGTAAGATATGCAGAAATACACAGAGCTGACTGTTTGGCTAAGTTGATATAATAGCTAGAATACCTGTCTCTAAGTCAATTTTAAATAGGCCTGGGTAGGAGACTGGTATTTTCAACATGTGAGAAATCCGAATCTTCTGGAAATGCAATTTCTTGAAATAGAATACAAAATGGAATTTTAAATTCTTTTGCCAGACTATAAGTTGATATAAAAAGTATTATGAGCCATCAAAGACTATTTTTTACAGTTTTGAAACATCACAGAAGTTGTTAAATATAGTATATGTAAATATACATAATCTAGTATTTTACTTAGTGAAATGAAACAAGGTATGTGAAATCAGTCTTGACACTTTTCAATTTCAATTTCTATGGAAGACTTAAATGTCAATCTGAATTTTTAATGAAAAAAATAGTTTGAGAATGTCACCCATATCTGTATCTAAATTAAATGTACAATGAGGTTATCAAGGCTGAAAACGTCGTCTTCAAGTTGCAGAGAGCTAGTCTACTACATGCCTTTACAGCTCCTTAGAAATCCCCCAAGTCTGCAGCAAGATACAGAATATTGCTGTTATACCACTGGCAGCACAAAGGGAAAGCAGGCCAAACGTAGTGGATGAAGATGATTCCCCATCTTGTGAGCTACTACAAAGTGTATGGGGAGGAAAGCAGCAGCTGGTCTCTAAGACCAGAGCAATCCCTCTCGTGTTCTCCCCTTCTGCTGCTTTTAGGAAGCCTGCCTACCTCTGCCCCCTGCCACTTCTTTTGTCAGCTTGAAGAGCTTTACAGACCAAACACATGGCTGGGACTGTTGCTATGGATTTGTGCAGTGCCTAGCAGCACTTGTTATCTACAGGACCAATTTACTGGCATTCCTGTTTCACTTCAAGGCCCACATTCTTTCTGTGGCTTTCCTTGGTATCGGCTGGTGTCTTTAGTCATTTTCATAATGCAGCTATACAGCAGCCAGAACTGCTTTCTGTATTTCATGCATCCCTTTACAATACGCCTGCAAGAGGAAGGAGGTACTATGCTTCAGAAAGAGGTGTTACAGAAAGAAAATTGAGGCACAATAAGGTTTCATCCTAAAAATACCAGCCACAAGCTCTTGCTCCTAAAATGTATCCTGGCCCAAAGCTGGCAGCTGAAGGCTTGAGCTAGGTTCCAGTTTGCTTTTAGGACACATTTTATACCATTCTGACAGCACAAAGTGGCCATATGAGGCTTTCTCCTCTGTCTCTCACCAGGACAACTGCTTAAAAGCATGGTGGGGAGTGGCAGCAAAAAATTTCCTGCTAGCTGGGTGATCTGTAATGCTGTTTGCTTCAGTCCACTCACAGGAACTGACTTCCCACAGACAGATTTGGCAAAACTCTACTCTTGCCTTAACCCCTCTGTATCTTGTGGCGAGTTGTATGGTGGGGGAGGCTGGTCTGCATTTGTCATTGTTTGCCATGTTGCAAACTTGTCCCTTTGCTGCATTTAAAGGGCAACTTGAACATCTAAATCCTCTGCTGCCCCTGGCGTTTTTCTGCCTCCCACGTATGTACACCTGCTTGTTTTGCTGCTGGATCCTCTCCCACGCTCCCCCTCAAGGGTGTACTGTACTTGTCACAGGGGACATGGAGAGCTGACTAGCTGCAGGTAGCCAGGGACTAAGAAGTTCCAGCCTCCCTTTGCATTTCAGTAAATGCCCTGAGATTCAGCTGATTTTTTAGATGATATTTGTGTCAAAGGTTGAGGAGCAGAGAGCACACCGAATCTAATCCTGAGCTGTGGCTGGGTTTTTTTGGTTTTTTGGTTGGCTTTTTTTTTTTTCAGCTTACCATGTCCTACTGCTGAAATCTAATTTGGCATCTTGGCAGTTCAGTGTGTATTTTCTGCCTTTTTAGAAACTGGAAGAGAAGCCACTCTTACTTGAGAAAGTCAAGCTCAGGTTTGTCCAACAGTTAACTTACTAATGAGGGGGGTTTATTTGCTCCTGCTTTTCAGTGTAGTCTGCCATTCTGTAAACTACGTAGGGAAGCTAATAAATTAGGTAACAATAGGGAAGGAAGAAATTCTTAATTCTTTTCAATACTGAGCTGAGTACTGATTCAGTCTTCTCAATCAGTAACAATGAGAACCCTCATTCTTATCATGGGCAAGTAAAGCACAGGAAAATAAACTGAGGTAAACACAAATCTGACTCACTTCCTCAGCAGACTCAATGTGCAGACTGCAAGTGCAGTGTTGTTTTCCTGAAGCTGATGGCACCCTGTGGGTCCAAGCAAAGTCAGTGGGTTAGCATGTTCCCTGCCACCACTGCCAGCACCTGTGGATTGCAGTACATTCATAAGTGCTGAGGTTTCTCTGCTGGAGCAGTATGGATGTTGCTTTTGTACGAATGGAGGAATGCCGTGCTCATGGGCAACCTCTCTCCATCTATTTCTTCCTCTTATGTGTCTGTCTCGCTTCCTAGAATCAGGAGGTGTCTTCCTCTGCTCCTACACTTTCCCCTTCTCTTTATGTTGAGAATTAGGTACTTGGGAGAAATAACTAATGTTTTGGGTTTAAAAATAATAACGCTTTTTGGTGACAGCTAAGCTAAAACAAGCCCATCTGTTCCTGAAATGTGTGTGGGTTTGTCTTCAGCATACTCATTAATCATGAAGGCCAAGCATTTGGAAAAACTTCCCCATCTTTCCCCTTGAAGTGACCTTCCAAATAACTTCAAAATATTGGTTTTGACCATTGCCTTTAAGTAACATGGAAAATCTGAGGGTCTGATGGTTTCTTGCCCATTTGTTGCCTAGTTATTTACTACTATAAAGCAGAAACAAAATGAGTGTAAATGGTCTGGTCTGTTCATTTTTTTTATATGTTACTGATCTAAATGTTAGGAGTCTGCCCCTTTCCTGGTGTGAAATAATTTGGCTCTTGGTATCAGGAGCACTATAGAACTTGAGTCATTAGGGAGCTGGATCTGTAACGTGATTACCTCTAGCACTATGAGACAGTGTAAACACCTCATGAACTGAATCCTTAAACTGTGGTGGAAATGGGAGGTGGACTGCCTCTGTCAATGTGCCTGGCTCGTTCTGCATAAAAACAGAGAATGAGGTCTCTGGGGTGCTCGTCCCAAAGCATTTTGTAGCAAAAGGAGGCTTGAGGCCTGTTCTTACAGACATGATTAAAATCCAGTTGCTGGAGACTTATCTTTTGAGATCAGTCCTTCCAAATTAAAAAGCAAATCAGAGTAGTGTTTTGGAATTTTGGATAAACTTTAAAAAGCCTATCAAGACTTTTCTATAAACAGCTTTGGAAACTTTTTGGGAAACAACCCATTTCACTAAAGCTCCAGTTTTCCATTGTTAGTATTTTGTAAGGTAAACTTTCTTCAGTCTGAAAACAGCCTGGTCTTCAAGCTTTCTGGAACAATGCACCATATCTGGGGGACTTGCTAAAGCAGCCAGGGTTCTCGGTCTGAATGTGAGATAATTTAGACTTCTGTTACCTACTATCTTTCCATTATTTTTAGCAGACTAAATTGCTTTTCCTTGTAAGGAGCAATTTGAAAACATGAATCAGTTGTGCTTTAAAACTAAATGAGAAAGAAGATTGATGAGATGCACTGATACAACTTTTCCCTGGTCTTTATAGAGCCCTATTTTATACTTGCTGGCCTGTCATAGTCTTGGTTTTTCCATCTGTTAAATGGTGGCTATAATTAGCCTGTCTTTCACAACTTTTCATATTTTGGCACTCTTGATACTTATCTTACTGTATTTTGATTCCTAGGGAATTAATGTGAGAACGAAACAAATTATAAGCCATTACAATTTCTGTATCTGCTTTCTGATCCTTTCCTTTTGCTCTCCTGCATTTACCATGATGTTGAACCTCAGAGGGCCTTAGCACCCACCGCTGTTAAATTGCTGTGAAGTGACCTTGAATGGCAAATGAATATTCAAGCTCAAAACCTCTTGCTAAGAATTGTTGTTTACCATGGTTACCTCATGATCGGTTGCATATGCAAATAGTCTTTAGGAAGTAACATTAGGAAGGATGTATCACCTCAACTGTGAAGTCTCTCTAGTATTTTTTTTTTAAGCACAGAAGCAAGTATGGAATGCTGAGCTATTTGGTTTTGTACTCTCACAGCAAGTGGAGCCCAGCTGTGTGATGAACAAGCAGTGTGAGCCTAGCACACTGGTTAAGGGCAAAAAGCAGGGGCTCAGTGGGACTTCAGTGTGCCATGTTTCATGTGGATCATCAACAGAAATGTACCCTACAAAAAAAAATAGTTGTTCTTCTGCTAGCAACCTGAAACAATGCTAGAAGGGGAGGGAAGGCCTGCAGTATAAATGAAATTCTTATCTCCATCATATCAGCCTAGGGCAACCAGCAGCTGTACACTGCATGGCCAAATGCAATAAACTCTCTTTCTGGAGAGGTTACTTTATTGCAAGGTACATAATAGTAAAATAAATTATTTGTGTGCAGTAAGAGTATCATTTTCCCCCTACATGCTGTGACCATTATGTTTATTAAGTTCAATTTTTCTTGCAAGGAGAGAAACATAACAAATAACTCTCTCTTGCTCATCTGCTACTGAGATGTCTTTTGACAGATAATTGGTGACTTACATTGACAAATCTACTTCTGAGTCCTTAGTAGTCAGTCTCTGCTGACTTTGCCTGCCTGTGATGGTTGTTAAAACCATTGAAGACCATGTTTCTGAGGACTGCGGATGAGATAGATAATAGAAATTCCTCTTGTGCAGTCTGGACTCTCTACTCTGAGTTTCTACCTCACCTAAATGAGGGTGTTAGATTCAAGACAATGGGAAAAGCTTTAAATTGAAGATCTAGGAGAAAAGCTGACCTGTGAGGGGATAAATGCTCATCTTGGGAGGATAGAGTTGATTTCATGTCATAGTTTGACAGATGACAATTTTTGTTCCTAACTTTAGACATCAGTTGCTGTGATCTTGCAGCTCCTTGTTTTGCAAAGGTTAATGGTGATTCACATATCAGAGCATATCAAAGTACTGGTCTGCAGCCATCTGGCAATGCTTCCTTGTGAGGACAATGGCAAGACATGCACTGTACCTGCTTATCTGCTTATTTCTATAGTGCCTATGCAAGGTACTAATTATACCAATTACACATTTGTGGTTTTGCTGGGGGAAATACTATTTGAAATAATGGTGCTATACTAAAATTTGTAAATGACAAGAAGCTCTGGACAAAAGAAGGCAAAATCATCTTTACGCAGCTGTAAACCAGGACTGCCTGCAGTGTTGCTATAGAGCTCTATCTATGTCGGGCAGTTCAAAAGAAAGCCCAGATTTTCCACTGTCTTGAGTGGTCTCATCGCTACCTGCACAAGTATGGTAAAACTAGACAGAATATGTCTCTATCTCAACCCTGCCTATCTTAAGGCACTTAAGGCTGAAAGATGGTCTCTGCTGGCCTCTATATAGATGAGGGTGGGAGAAGGCCTGTTGAGAGGGCAGCTCAGAACCCTTAGGGACTTGGTGGCAAGCAGAAACCCAAAATACAATCTTACTGCAAATACCATTCCCTCTCCTTTTCTGTACTTCAGGCTGTAGCTTGAAATAGCTTGAATGATTATACAGTGTGAAAGACAGGAAGGATACTACTTTTATACTTTGGTAAGACCTTTAAAGCTCAAACATGTGAGCAAGTTGCAATGACACCAGAAGATACATGTAGTATTAGAAGAGCACATCAGTTGGCCTGCAATAATGGTGTCTGCTTTTACCCTATGACAGATGTAAGATGATAATTCCCCAAGACAGTGTGTTCAGTTAACTTGCAGCCGTTGTATCTGCTGTGGACCAGCAGTGATGGGAGGCTGTTAGAATAGCTCAGATGGTGTAAAGTGTATTGCGTAGTCAAAGCCAAGGCTGTTTTTATCATTGTTGAATCACTTTTATATTCTTGCAATATGACAACTGCTTGCTCACCCTTTTAAGGTCCCTTTACTCTGCCAAATCTGTTTTAAAAACCTTCTGCATTCATTTATGCCTTTGCAAACTGGGAATAAACTGCCACAATTTGGTGTTTGTTTTTTTTTTTAAGCTAGGTAGCCCTCCATTCCTTGTGTGATAGCGTACAATTCAGAGATAAACACTGTAACTCAGATCTGTGTACAATAGGACCAGATACAAATCAATTTCTTTTTGCTATTTCTTTGTTCAGAGGGGAATCTGTGGAGATATAGCATTAATTCACCATATACAAGCTACTATAAATAAAGCATTGTATTAGAAACATCCATGTAATTATCTAGCTCTCATCTGCAGGATGTAAAGGAGTATGTCCTGTTTTGATTACCGGGACCACTGTGAATTATAGGAAATTATGAAGCAAAAAACAAGCGTGGCAAGAGTTATCTTTTGTGGCAGAATAAATGCCTTGACAGAAGAGCTCTAGCAAATGTTGTTGCAGGAGTTTAAGTCATTGCCCCCACATATCGATCTCCCCCCCACTTTTGGTAGTGGTGGAGTTTGCTGCAGGGAACCTGTGCTTTTGTCTCTGCTATTATAGAGTGCTGTTACGTTAACCACTAGTGAAGGGAAAGGTAATCTTTATTTTTGTCATTTACGTTGCACAGCTCTTTCCACTATCTCTTATTTTGGGTGGGTATTTCGGGAGGTAAAGGGCCGCAGCATAACAAATTCTTGCTAGATAACTTAACATCCCATGATGCCTGTATCCCTAACCCCACAAATCCAGCAACCACTGATCTCTGAAGAGGAGGTGGCAGTGGCTTTCAGTATCTTGAAAGCCTAGGGAAGATTATAGAAGTATCTCTTCCCGTTGCACCCATGCCCTCCAGACCTCATTTTTCAGTTGCCCGGGAGGTTCTGAATGGTAAATCAGTGAGACACCATGCAGATATTCCTTTCTACCTAGCCTGTATAAATGAGATGAAGTGATTCATATCCCCAATGCTTTTCTTCCCAGACCTTTATACAACTGTAATCCAGTGAAGTGTCAGGCTGGCTGGAGCCAGAGCCCTATAAAAGAACTGACCCTGTCGTCTGCATTGAAAATATATGACCGATTACAAAAAAGTATGGCTGCCTTGGAGGGCTGTAGCTGTAAAATACTGCCTAAGGGACTGAGAATGGAACAGAGATGATGAACATGTAATTACAGGATTGAGATACTTTCCAGTCCCAAAGTAGCATTTCACAGCTATTACTGCAAATGAGAGAGAGCATTTACTTTACTATTCATGTTTCTATCCTTTAGAATGGTTTTTATTTATTTTTATTTTGAAATGAGACTGAGTTCTTAGATCTAAAAATGAAACAACATATGGTTTCAGGGGGAGTTGAGAGTAGGCTCCTATTCTTGCTTCACAGTGGGGACAAAAGGGTTCCTTAATCTAGTAAAGAAAGGCATAGCATGAATTTGTGGAATAATATAAAGCAAGATAGATGCAAATTAGATGTAACGGTGTGGTTGGTTGCCAGCGGAACAAACTACTGGGGGAAGTGATATCTTCAAACTGAGCTAGGACTCCTTTTGGAAGCATGTTTTAGTCAAAATTAGGTTTGTTCTAGAAATAAATTAATAAAATGTAGTGGTCTGTGTTAATTGTGGGAGGTCAAACTAAATTGTTTGTGTTTCTCCCTGGTATTACAATCTCTAAGGATGTCTGACTTGTTTTTCTGATTACAAGTTGTCAGTCCTCAGCTGGATAAGCTGGTGTATTAGATCTGAAATTTTCTTAACTGAAGCACTCCTTGTAGAAAGCGTTTTTCTAAATTGTCTTATATTTTACTGATATACTTGTAAAAGCTATTGCGGTATTACTGTTAAATTAACAAATGAAATTTTTAAGCAAACATGAGAAGGAGCTATGTTAAAACTTGGCCTTGTTAGTAACCAGGAGAAATGCTTGTTACACACATTGCTTGTTTTTTCACATTGATAGGAACAAGATTTTATTTATAGACAGGAAGAAATGAAACGGGTGTTAGAACTCATCATCACTCTTAGTGGGAACTATCAACTGAAGCAAGGTTGCTAGACTGGTTTGCTCATGCGGAACAGGAATTATATCGTACAAGCATGGCAGCAGTGTCCCTGGTAGCAGTTCCTCTCCCTTCTCAGGAGGAAGTATTTCTCCAGTCCTGTTTCTGATGAAAAGGTTAGTAGAGATAAGGCAGAACTAGTATCAGTATTAGGCCAGACGCAGGAGAAACCTGTTTTTCATCCTTTGTCTGGCAGGGGACTTCAGCAGATAGGTTGACACAGGGAGCTTTTCCGGAGGCGTGTGTATTTGTGCAGCAGTTTGAAACAGTTTTCAAATGTTAATGTCCTGCCATTTGGGAGCTTCTGAACCAGCCTAGCGGTTTTCAAACAAGACGAGGAATTGTGAAAATGTGTTGTTTGAAAACCACTAGGGGAGCAGTAGAGAATTCCCTTTTGAAACAGGTTGCCCAGAGAGGCTCTGGAGTCTCCCTACTTGGGGATAATTAAACCGCCTCTGCCCTGCAACAAACCGAACAGACTTGGACATTGTCTTGAGCAACCAATTCTAGGTGGCCCTGCTTGTGCCAGGGGGGTTGGACAATGTGACCTCCAGGGGTTCCTTCCAACCTCAACCACTCTGTGATCCTGAACAAGCAGAGCTGACTATCCAGTTCCCCACAGAGCACTGGATGGTCCTTAGATTAAAGCGCCAAGCTTGGCGTGTGGGTTGGAACATTACTGCCACAGATCACCAGCTACCTGTTCTCTCCCTCATCGGATACAAACACTTTAATGTGGACAGGACAAATTAGGTAACCTCAGTGTGACACTGAGAACAAGCAGCAAGGAGATAGATGGCTGCAGTTGTGAAGCATGTGAAATGTCAGTCAGTTGGTTTTAAAAGAGTAAAAGAGTCCTCAGAGAGACTCTTTTTATAACGAACTTATATGATCTGACAGTCACACACTCCAAAATTGAATTAATAAATCATTCACAGCTCTGGTTGGAATAGTTAATACATGTTTTGTGCCCCAGCAGAGAGGAAAATGGCCTACTTTCCTTGCTTTATGACATATTAGGCCTAAATAGAATTAATGATAAGGCTTTCTAACTTTATTTACTGTGGAGAAGAGCTGTTTCTAAGGGAATGGTAAGGGAGGAGGAGAGGAATGAGCTATGAATAGATTATTTCCCCAATATAGGATTTTAATAATATGCAGCTATTCTACTTATTGTCCTGTATACTATGACAGTGGGATGCACAGGGAGAGGGAGATGATCTTGCATGTGGTGATCAGGTAACAAAATGGGTTGCTGTGAACAAGTTGTCGCAAGTGTAACATTTGCATGAATTCACGATGGGTGCACCCACAGTGCACCCTTGTCTTTTATAAAAGCTAAATGAAGAAAACTCTTCAGCTTATTTACACAAAACACGACTTTGGCTATATAAAATGCTGTGAATTAGCTCTGATTCTGAAAATATGAAAAGAAATTACACCTCTACAGAAATAAAAGATCAGGTTTCAATGATAGGAAGAGCTGTATAGTCTTTTTAGATTACATGTTAGTCAATGAGCTAGATTTTTTCCGAAAGAGCAGCTGAAGTTTTAGAACTCCGTTCAAATCTTTCCTTTGGCATTCACAGAGGATCATTCTGTTCCCAGCAATCAGTAGTATAGGATGCTTCTCTGGAAAACGGGTAAAACTGTAATGAGGAAAATTAACTTGTCTCTGCCCTGACATTAGGCTTTTTCTTCCAGGCCTATGCACTTTCCAAAGAAAAGCATTTATTCCTGTAATTGTCTCAATATTTCTGTCCATGCAAAGAGATTATAGAGCAGAGGACAGTATGGCTAATTAAACAGCTAAAGATGGACGTAAACACATAAATCAGATCACCCCAC
>VYZV01006648.1:0-10638 GCA_013401275.1 Pandion haliaetus | reverse complement strand
TTTTTTTTTTTTTTTTTTTTTTTTTTCCGCAAGTAGCCTGATGCACTGAAAAAGAAAGATCTGGCGGCTCGGTGGGAGAGACAGCGCTGTCTGGGATGAGAGCCTGAGCATCCTGGTGCAGCCTCGGGGACCAGGGAGGTCCCAAGGAGGTGTAGGGATGGAATAAAACCCGAGTGGTTCCGTTTTACCACGTCAGTGGGTCCGCGGGTCTCTGACTTTGCAAACTTGACATACGAGCGGAGACGATGTGGGTATTGTTTTGCCTGAAACGAAGATTCTGTGGGTTTGGTCCGTTTGCGACTACACTGTGCCCGATAAAAATAACACAGCCTTTTCAGGACAGGGGTGGTCTCTTCTTGTGTGGGAAGGGAACTGGGGGAGGGAAGAGGGTTCCTAGGATACAAATGATATGGGTGAATAACCCTAAGGGAAACGCAGGCTCAGCCTGATTTCATTCGATCTCTCTATCCCTTCTTCCTCACTGTATGCTGCAAAGATTTGAGGAAACTGTAATGTTGAGCCTAAGGTGCTGGCAGTAATGTATGGGGAAACTTAAAAGGTTGAGTTTGTACAGATCATAATGGGATTTGGGGAATATTTTGAATAAAATAGCTTAATTGCAGTGCAAGTGGAATAAAACAGTCATAAAGTATCCATTTAAAAAAAAACCCAGAAAACAATACTTAGAAACTAGTTGAATCTTCAAGATGACCTGCTCTACTGGATTCCCTCCCCCCATCTAAATGTTCTCTCAGCGCTTCCTAAATAAAATCTCTAATGTCTGTTTGGTTTGAAGTAACCTGTAACAATTTTCTAGCATGCAGCTGACAAAGGGAAGAACAGACTGACAGTTTCACTTGTCTTTTAGATGACAGGGTATCATGTGTTTTCTTTTCTGCAAAGCTGCAAGTTAGTTCAATGCAATGCTGAAATTAAGCAACTTGTGACATAGGGAGAATCTATGCAGGAGGGATTTTGTTAGAAGACAGAAGACCATGTAGTAAAGCAGTGATTTGTTATGCCAGAAATCTATATGGTCTTTCCACACACTGGAATGCTGAAGCTGTCAGAGAAAAAAAGGCTTCAGGGATAAAATGTGATTTAGTGAGTGGTGTTGTATTGACGGTATTGAAGCTGCAGTCACTTATTGCAGCATAGTACAATGCGTAAAAGGAATGTCTATATGTAAAATAGCCAAGTGTTCTATGCAGTGCCTGCCAATCATTTTTATAGCTTCAGTTAGCACAGCATTGCGGTATCTGCAGCTTGGTTAGTATGAGCCTGGATGAAATTGTTCATACCCAGGGGCTATTGCATGTAAAGCTTCTAATTATACTGACTTTTTGGCTTTTTTAAAGCCATTGGCTCATAATTGGGTGATGCTGATTCAGCCGACAAGTTTTCCTTTGTGGTACTGTCACCCTATAAGCTTTCAGTCTGAATATTTAGTTCATTCCCACTGGGACTCTGTTGGTGTTCAACAGAGCTGCCCTTCTCTCTACCTCCAAAGTTTCCCCAGAGCTGCAGTCAGCTGTAGTGAGGCCCCAAAAGGTCTGTTCTGTCCAGAGATTTAGGTGATGCATGTATGGTGTAAGGGGGCTTTGTCTTAGTCTAGAGGGAGTGACCAGGATGTCTCTCAAACACAACTGTCACCAGGAGCTGGAAAAGGCTGCTGCAGCCTCAGATGTCGGCTCAAGTTAGAGCAGTCTTTGGAAGGCCAGTTCTGTGCAGGAAGACCAGAATGCTGCCTCAGCGGCAAAAGACCTGATCCCTGCACGTAAATGTCAAGATTTAGGATATGTTTCACTTTCTGACTGCGTCACTGTTGGTTGAGGTTTGTCATGGTTTAACCCCAGTCAGCAACTAAGCACCACGCAGCCGCTGCTCACTCACTTCCCCCCCCCCCCCCCGGGGGGGGGGGGGGGTAATNAACAAGTGATGCACAATGCAGTTGCTCACCGCTCACCAACCAATGCCCAGTTAGTTTCTGAGCAGTGATCCGCCACCCCCGGACAACTCCCCCCACTTTATATACTGGGCATGGCATCACATGTATGGAATATTCCTTTGGCCAGTTTGGGTCAGCTGTCCTGGCTGTGTCCACTCCCAACTTCTTGTGCCCCTCCAGCCTTCTTGCTGGTTGGGCATGAGAAGCTGAAAAATCCTTGCCTTAGTATAAACATTACTTAGCAACAACTGAAAACATCAGGGTGTTACTAACGTTCTTCTCATACCAAATCCAAAACATAACACTATACCAGCTATTAGAAAGAAAATTAACTCTATTCCACCTGAAACCAGGTCAGGGTTATATGCAGTTGACTGGTATCTCATCTTCTGCTCTTTTCTGCAAAATGTTTTTTTTTTTCGTTGAGTCGGTGTGATCTGCTGGTATCTCATCTTCTGCTCTTTTCTGCAAAATGTTTTTTTTTTTCGTTGAGTCGGTGTGATCTGCCATGGCCAACTTCTTCCACTTTCATGGGAATGCTGTTGCAATTTTTGAGGCCCCTTCTGGACGTCATATCTGCTGTTGCAATTGAGTCTGGATTTTTTTTCCTTTTTTCTTTTAAAGCTACAGGTCTGGTCAAATATTTTAAAATTTCCAGTTGCTTATTCTTCTGAGCTGTTGTGGGTGATTAGTTCCCTTTTTGCTGTCCTCAATTATTCTATCTATAATTGCACCAAACAACCATCCCTTTCTTAAAAAAAAAAAAAAATCTTAGATACTTTTTATTTTAAAACAAAAGCATCCAAAGGATCCCATTACCTCCATTTTCTGTACCTGAATTGGTTCTGCCATTTGACGTTAGGTGAGATGGGATTTCACAAGTGTTTGACTTCAAAGAGCACACCATTTATGGTCTTAGAAACTTTTCTCTGTGGCTGGTTTAGTCTGTAGGTATTATGAAGGAGCAAACTGGCTTTCTTGGGTATTCAAAAAAGCTGCACTGGCTCTCAGTAAACAATAAGGGAAAATGTGAAAGGAGTAAAAACCAATACACTCAAACGATGCTACTTCTGAGTAGGAGAACAAGAACAGTCATGACCGTAATTAGGTATGAAGCAACATGACCTTTTTGGGGAGTTTGGATCTATTCCTTTTTTATTTTTTTAGGTAAAGTAGGTGTTGACGTTTTCCTTATGCAGCTTGGTGAAATCTTTATAGTATATTTTGTCTATCCATAAGTGACTTCAGTTGCTTCTGTACTTCTGTACGGCAGCTTCTGTACGGCACTTGTCACTTTTCTATTAAACAGCTTTGCTAGTTGAAAACAGAAATGGGTGAAACTCCAGGCTGCATCACTATTGTGCAGGTTTGTTCAGCTGTATTTTTGCAATGGTAAAATAGAGAGGTACCAGGAGGACTTGGAATCTGTTTCAGTAGTGAGCTCTGAAGTCCATCGGTCGTGACTGTAAATGGTATGCTCGCTTCACAGATGTTTTACTGAAGAGTGTGCAGCTGTTTGGTGATGTAAGCTCACAGATGTTGGTGTTGCGCTGAGGGAATGCTGCTGCCAGATATGAACTTCAATGATCTGAGATGCCTGTGACATACCTGCAGACTTCATCTTCTTTACTGTGATGAATGTCCTGGCTCCTGGGTCATTAGCTTGAAACTGCCTCTTCTCAGTGACCAGGCACATTTTTGATCTTAAAAAGAACATTCCGTAGCTCTCACTACTCGAAATATGTCAACTGTGGCCCATGTGCTGTGCTGTTAAGAAACATTGTGATATGTGTTTAAAATAAACAAATGCAAGTTTTAAATTTTGCTGTAACTACTGTTAAAGCAGTGACTTTGCAGTGCTTTAAAATTAGGATGGCAGTGGTGAACTGTGTAAGTGGTCAGTATTAAAACAGGAAATTCCTTGAAAGTCTGTCTCGGAGGGGTTTGAGAAAGGTTTTCATGTAAATGAAAAGGAAAATGCGGTCAGTTCTAATAAAGTAAGCAAATAAATAAACTAAAATACCCAGAATATGGACGCCAGCGTTCAGGCTAGAAAGCCTTTGCTCTTTGCTAAGGACTTGACTAAATGTCCTTACTTAGGACTGCATCAGGGTGTGTCAAGGACATCAGAGAGCGGCTTTATGAACTGCATTGGTGTGCCCTGTCATCAGCACGCTGCTGTGATCTGGTTGTGTGCAAGAGTCATTTGGTGCTCGCTGGCCCAAATCAGTAGCTCTATCGTGATTGATTTGCAGGGCTCTGGGTGCATGGATCGGTTCTAAAGGTGTCTTAATTTATAGCAACAGGAGACCTGGAGAGGGTTTTTCTTGTAGCTGCTGCTTCTGTCAGTAGTTCCTCGGTGCCTGAGTCAACACTCACAGACTGTGCTCTGCAGATGCAGTTTCTGAGGAATATTGAGATAGATTTCTAATAATTGTTATCAGTTAGGGTCCAGAAAGAATTATGTATGTGAATGGAGTTTCATAATAGCAATTTCATGTCATCTAAGGGAGTTCTGAAGAAAAACTCTACTGCAGGAGCCTACCCAACTTGCACTAGCTTCCTTGGGGAAGGAGGCAGAGATAAAATATTCTCCTTATGCTACTTCCTTCTTCCATAGGGAATAATCTGGGCACACTGTTTTGATTTGTCCATTTCTGGATACATCTTATGCTCTTAGTGCTGTTCAGGACCGCTCTCTAGGGATGAGGCAGTTTCTCTCAAAGGGTTTTACAGTCCCACGCACACCATGTCCACCTGTCCTGCACGGCATTTCCTTGTGAGGCTCTGTGCATTTGTATTCACTTTTTTTTTTTTTCCTGTTCCCTGTGAGGTCTGAAGAGTGAGTATTTGGGTGTCTCTCTCGCTACAGCAAATGAGCTATTTTTCTCTATTAAGAGATAATAACAACATTGAAATCACAGTTTCTTTAGTACATCCTTGCCACCTCCTTGTGGTTGTTTGGGAAATGCATTCCTGTGACAATTTGGTCATGTGGATTTCATCATCGTTTGAGGACTCTTGATGCTTTCTCCATGGTTAATGATGAAAATACCTGTGGTTATACTAGGTTGACTGGCATCTAGCCCCGTTCCCTGGTGCCAAACAGATCCAACAAATTTAACATCTCTTTCTCAAGTTTCCATGGATACCTTAGTAGAGCACACGCTGTAATCAGAACAGCAGGGCATGCCGTTTACAAAAGCTTTCAGTATTGTCATTATGGAACTGCTGCATTCAAAAATCAACCTTTTGTAGTAGCTCTCTTGCTTACTCAGCTATGTTCCTGTTATGATTTTAGCCATAGGAACTCCTTTGCAGGCTGTATCATCAGCTTGTCACTGTAACTTTCCAGTTGGTTATCAGGCTGGTCAGTGTTGGTCTCTGTGTGATGTGTGTGCACAGTCATGGCACTTGGATGTAAGCCTGATGGGTGCTAGTATAAAAACCTCTGGAAATGGATTTTGGTCGGTGACTGCATAATTTTGTGATAGGCAAATCCTAAACATATACTTTATTCTGTGCATGGCTTCTCTCCTCATAAGGTATTTTCCTTTAAGCCTGATAGCTGATCTGTTTTCAAGATCATAAAATAAAAAGAATAAAGAAATACAAACTTACTTTTGATTTAGCTATAAAGTGTCACTCAGAAGCTAAATCAATAGCCATAGACTATGGATTCATAGATGACTTTGCTAACGAATTGTCAAATGTGATACTAATTTTTGCAGTTTTGCAACAACTAATATTCTCTTATTTTCCCATCTTTGAACAAAATAGCCTTGAAGAACATCAAGAGATTTCTATATAGCATCACTTATGCTGACTACTGTGAGAAGTAATGGTTATTCTGGTTTGGCTATTCTTTTTACTCTGTCTTGCTCTTTCTTAGCGTTTTTTTTTGGCAGGGAGAGCAGTTTGTTTTCTCTTGTCAAGACTCTACAAATATGTGAATCGTGTTTGGCATTCCTAAGACTGTCAGAATGAAGATGACAAGCATTTTCAAGTGTTTTTCCCAATTCATGCTTTAAGAAAATGGAGTCAATGTATTCATACAGCTTGATGCATTGCAAGGTACTTCATGGATCTAGGAATGCTTGATAACTAAATAACCTTTTTGCCTTCTAAATAAACAAATACCCCCCAAGTGTTCTTATTCCTCTGTGCTGGACACACGGTCTGGAAAAGCTGAACAGTAATTCTTGTTCAGTCTTTGAATAATATTGCTTTGAATATCTTGATCTAGGAAGGTGAATCTGGGATTGCATTGTTTTCGGGGTACAATTGCATCTTGAGGTGGTTCTTAAATAGGAACTTGCAGTAAAACAAGGATTTTATAACTCTGTAATATTTTGATCTTGCTTTTAAAAAAAAAAAAACAACCAACTAGCCCACTTTCAGCTGGTAAATTATGTTTTTCCCAAAGAAAGTGATTAGCATCACAAATGTTCTGTTTTAGGAGTTTGGTCCTGGGAATTAGAGCATAATCCTATTAGTTTCATTGCTGACAACCTTGCAGTGAACCAGGTAGATGAGGTAGATGATGAGAGACATGATGAAGAAGGGGAAGCAGCAGGAAACCTTTTCTAGGAAGGTATCTTTTCACAGAACTTGGGTTCTGTACATTTGTGTTTTGTTTTCTGTTCCCTATGTCTTTCTGTTTGGAAGCAAGGAGGGAGGAGATGAGATATACAGGAAAACAGTGCTTGCACAGAGGCAAATAGCACAAGGAAGCCTGAAGGAAGCAAGTTCATAGAAGAGCTTGTTGAAGGAAGAGAAGGTTAGTTAGTGCATATTAAAGGTGTTTGTCACAGAACTCTCTCTTATCAGTGGAATATTTAGAAAGATCCTGGAGAGTTGTCTTCTACCACTTCGAGCTGCAAAATCTTTTGTTAACCCACCTTTATCATACATAGCATGCAACCTGCCCTCTCCAACATGTAAACCAGGATCAGTTTTGTCTCTCCTGGCAGTAGTACGTGGGTGTGGAAGAGCTGGAATCTAGGAAGAGAGAGATCACTGCAAGGTGCTGCTGGTGCATTCCCCAAACCCCAGGCTCTGGGGTGTGAGTAGGTTCTGTGCAAGTTGGAACCATGTCACGACTCGGGGGCAAAGAGATGCTGACTGAGAGGGAGCTGACTGATCGCAAAAGCAGGGAAGCTCTCAGGTCATCCAAGGTGGAGCTGGATTTAAGACCTTAGAGTGTAGATGGTGAACGGGTTTGAGTTTAAGGCACCTTTAAGGGCAGATTTAGCTATTGGTAAGAACCTGCCTGAGGCTTTACAGACCCAGTTGTGAAGTGTGCAGGGGAGTGTGATAGTTCTGTTTTAGTCCATCTTACCAAGCATTAGCGAGGACAGATCAAATCTAGGTAAAATATTTTAGCGTACATCCTGTCAAAAAGAGAAGTGAACATAACCCATGTGGCATTTTCAGAAGGTTGTTGCAAGTTCTCGTGTGCTTCTTTCATCTTAAATTAAGTTCACAGGAAATAAATAGGGTCTTTTGGTTTCCCTTTGCTGGTGAGGTGCAGGAAAATGAGTATTATCCATGAATTGAGTGATGGGATGGACCTGGGGTTGTTTTTTGATACGTTTAACAATAATGTTAAAAACTTAAATTATCTTAGAAAGCTTGATAGCATAGTGGAAAAGTAATTCCTCCAGTCAAACTGTAATCATGATGGGAGGCAATGTAAAAGCATAAATGGAAAAGGTCAAAGTTGTAATGAGGAGCATGTCTTATTTTTAGAATTTTATCCATAGAGTTGGGAGATTTTTTTACTTAGGAAATCACTGTACTCTAATTGGTATTGTTGTGATGAATACCAGCTCTTTGGATGACCAATTGTTTTGAAAGGGTATCAGGAAACTTGGATTTGTATCAGAGATTAGCTATGGCTGTATTCATAGAAGGGAAGTGTATTGCAGTCTTCAACAACCCAGCAGGATGCCTGCTGGCGTTTTAAACCAAAGAACTCTGATTCCATTGATGGTAATAGCAGTGGTGCCACTGGTTTCAGTAGAAACAGAAGGTTCAGTAGAAACAGAAGGTTCTCACTTCTGATACGAAATAGGGGATCTTTTTATTAAGCATAAGAATATTTTAAGTGGTTTTTTTGTATTTGCTTCACTCCATCTCCTTTTTGTTGTTCTATAATTATTTTCAAAGGCCACTTTTGTATTTACAGTAAAATGCTCTAGGTTGTCATGTTACATTTGGAAGCTGTGACATTTTGTACTTAATGCAAAGCAAAATCTCAGCAATAGGAAAAGCTGAATAAGGTTTTCTTCATCAATGTAGCAGTTGCCAGCTAATAGCAATATGGTAAACCCTTCTTTTCCTGTTGTGCAAACATCATTAGCAAGCTTTGCTTGTGGCAAAATTACTGATGTGCAAAATGATATACAATGTTTTAAATGAAAAATGATGTTTTAATCCCAGTCTTTTATTGCCTAATGGCTACCCTATACCCATATTTGACTCAGTATGTCCTTTTAAAAATTATTTTATTATTATTACTATTTTTATTTTAAATCCAGAGATATTGCCTGAATGAAAAATGAAGGATTTGGCTAAGATTTTGGTATGACCAGCAACCTGACTGAAATCATAGTTACATATAGAAGTCACTTTCGCCAGCTGCTGGATGGCTGGAAATTCCAGAAAAATGGCCATCAGTTATGTGCAAGTGTTTGATCTCTGAAAATGATTAGCATGTACGTGGTGAATTCTGTTAACTTCAATTTATTAGAGCCATAAAGATTGGCTGCAATAGTGGCATTTTTAGTAGGACTAATGCATCCTCACTTACCCTGTGCATTTGGTTCAGCAGCCTACAAATAACCGGGAGGCTGAATGGATTTGGCATATGGAACAGTGGATATGCATTATACAAATCAAAAAGAGTTATTGCAGCTCTTTGAGTCAGGGTGGGGTACTGCAGGCATTCTCAGTTGGGAGTTTGGGAGAGCCTTGAAAAGGGTGTAGTATCTAGGTCTTCCCAGTGGGTCCCCAAACTCAGCCAGAGGTTCAGATCTGCACAATGAATGGAATTCATTGAATTGTATGTTATGGATTGAAAAAAAAAGACTTTTTATTGTGAGAGCACTTTTTAAAATGCTAGAAGTATGATCTGAAATAGGGAGTAGTATTGATCCTATTGTTGATTAGGAAAATAATGAGAAGAGTTTAATTAGCAAGTGTTGGGTTTGTGGCCACTCTGGCAGGATAGAAATAGAAATGAACTTAAGATACATTGATTGGGATATAACATACATATACATAGCGTTCAGGCATGTTCCTGCAGAGAGATGATTTCCTAGTGATGCTGCCTATTTTCTGGTTTGCAGAACAGCTATAGGAGATCCAGACCATGATGAATCTATTTCACCATCACTTGGAAGTAAGGTCTGTGAAGGTTTGGAAAGTACACTTCTTTCCTGGCCAAGCCTTCTTTTTTGTAGTCATGACTCTAAAGTACTGCAGAATGTAACTGAAAAGGTCCACGTTGGGGTTTCTGATGGCAGACTTGGGGGTTGATACCTTATTTCTTTTTTTCTTTTTTTTTTTAAAGTTGTTTCTTTTCCATATGATGAACTGGTGACATGAGACATCGTCAGAGATTTCCCACCTTCCCTGACCTGACTGCATTTCTGTGCTTTATGCTGTTGAGCAGCATATCCTGCTTCCTGAATTCCTGCTTTTACTCGTCTTGTTAAATTCTTGCTTAGAGACAATGCACACTTGCAAAAACTTTAGCTTATCTGTTGTCTATGTTGCTTGGGTTGCAAGGAACCTTCCGTTGGCAGAGAATCCACTGCTATGGCATGCCGCTTTGCTGTTGAAATGAACAATTTCCCTAACATGTGAAGCAGAAAATTTTGCTGATGCCTGGTGTACCTGAATTATATAAAGTTAAATATTTAATAAAAGCTGAAATTAATAGAAAAGATTTTGTGTAGCTGCTGAAAAAAATTTTTGGTTTAGTACCACCTTAGTAACTTGAGACTGCAAGGTTTAGCAGTCATCTTTCCTAAAGCAGGTTCAAGCTTGCTGTCTTAAAACTGATTATCTAAGACTGTAGTGGTCTGCGTCTGATAGTTTCAGTGGTTCACTAAAAGTAATTTAATCCAGTCCAGGAATCCGTGGCAGGGGCTCCCAAGTATTCCGAACAGACTGATAGTCTTCCAGAGGATATCAGCTGCCATTAACTCATCTAATTAAATAATGAGTTTGGTCCTGCTCTCCAGATATATTAGAAAATCGGATTCATCTGAACATGCTGTCAATGAAATGTTCACACTGCATCAGCTAAGATTTTACAAATGTGCTGGACTTTGCTTTTACTCTGTATTCTGTGACACTTAAAGGTTAATCCTCCATTGCATTTTGTTATCAGCTTCATTGCATTTTGTTGAAACTTAGAATGTGGCTGATAGTTTACTGAAAAACAGAAAAAGCTAAACTGATTAGCTATTGCAGGAAACCACAGAAAATAAACTCTTGTATGTGGTTAGATGAAAAGAAGGAATAATTTAAATTAAATCTGTTAAACCAGCAATTGCAGCTAATATGATAATGGACGTGATTCATTATTAATACAGTATCTGCTTATCTCATAATTTCACCAATTCTATAATTGGGGATTTGCAAATCAGATAGGACCCTCAGAATGTTAAAAAAAACCA
>VYZV01006646.1:43474-62236 GCA_013401275.1 Pandion haliaetus | reverse complement strand
AAAAAGAAAAATCCACATAGCTTGACCAGTTTATAAGCATCTGCAAAATAATAAATGGTAGTTTGGTTGGGATTACAAGACACTTTTTGGAGTGGATCTGCGCTTAGCAGATTTCATTATTGTGCAGATTTTGCATAAGGAACAGATTGCATGTGCCACATTGAGAGTAACCTACACTGTATCCTTCCAACTTTGTCAGGAAGGACAAGAGTTTGACAGACATCAGTCTGTTACCATGTAAACACAAGCCATTCCACCAACACCAGACTATCTAAGCATAGCTTCCAGGGTTTTAAAACTAGGCTTCAAATTCTTTGTTGTCATGAAGTTGCTAAAAGGCAGATCTTGCCAATCAGGTATCTTTTGTGCTATGTTCATGTTTCCTCCAAAGCATGCAAGTTACTAAATACTCAAATAATGAACAAATGTTTTTTCTAAATTAGTTTGGGAGAGAACATTTGTTTTGGCTGAAATCTTCCAGAGCAACTTAAACAGACACCAGCATGGGAAAATGAGTAAAACTATCAGGATATAACAACATTTTTTTGCCTGTGCAGTTTAAAATGTCATAGTGGAATATGAAGTAAAAGAACAATGTAAATTTCTTTTAACCTTACCAAAAGCTAACTGATGATGTCAACATCAGAATTGTTAGTGCTTCAAAGTGAATTGTAAAGGTGAGCAAAAGTGTCCATATATAGATTGTCTCAATTTGGCTACGATACCCAAGTGGAAAGTTACTCTGTTAGGGAGCCGTTTGGTGACTTTATTGCATGGGTATCAGTGCTTTCACTAGTGGAACCCAGTGGCTCTAATACCATTTTTCCCCTTAATTCTAAGTATCTTGATCATATGTGATGACAAAAATTGAGAGCACCCTGCCCCTTCCATATTCTGTTCCTTACAATCTTTTTGCTTACTTACCTGTATTACCAACATGGATTTAACCTTGCAGTATGTTTTCTTGAAGACCACTACCCAAAGCGTTCAAGTGGTTAATAGTTTCATGTAATAGCTGCTTTGCAGTCTTCCAGCACTTGCCTTACAAGTAGAAATACATCATTATTTTGTCCTGTACTTCTTTTCCTTTAGAAACAGTAGGGCTTTTTTGAAAAATGGCAAAGTCTTTACTACTTGGACATCTTCATCCTCTAACTGTGACGTGCTGTCTTGTGGGAATATACACTATAAAGATTTTTACTGTTGAAGTTTTATTTAATGAAATAACTGGTATTGGGAAGACTATTGAAGTGTGTTTATTTCTAATTATTTTATTTGAATTTTTTCAGGTTGGGGGTTTTTTTTGTGCATTGCTGGAATCAGTAGTGACATAACTGTAAATCCAAATTCATGTTGTTTTTACAGCCACTAAGGGGTATTAAAACTGTAGTATTCTGAGATCTCTATGTAATCTTGTGTTTTACTGAAACAATGGACTGGTACTAGAATGGTTATTTATTTAGTTTTACTTTTGTGGTTCTGCCTGGGTTTTCTTTGTTCCTGGAAGAATATTGAACAAAAAAAGAATGAAGAGAGACCTTGAGTTAATCCCTTTCTCTGTCTTGAGGGAAGATCATTTACAATATTCTTGACAGATGCTTGTCTAATCTCTTAATTGCTGGAAATTCCACTGCGTTTTTTAAGCAGCTTATTGCAGTGCTTTATATGCTTACTGCTTGTTTTTTTCTAATGTTTAACTGGCACATTTTGCAGTAAACTTTGATTTTTATTTGGTCATGTCCAGCTATTTCTGATGTACCTGGATGTATTTGAGCTATCATTTTTATCCCCTTGATCTCTTCTCTAACACAAACTGTGTCTTTATATTTGAGTTTCCCAGTGTTTCCTCAAAGATCTTGTCTTCTGATCCAGCTCACTGCTTTGTAGACTTTCTCCTATCGGTTCATATCCTGAAGCCCAAACTGGGCATCTTGCTTTAACCTGAAGATTTACTAGTGCTAGGTGGATTGTTCTCCGTTTATTTATTTTGAAGAGCTCTTCACAAGACTCCATTGCTCTACTGTTATCCTTTTGTTTGTAGTTCATGCAAGGCTTTGCAAGCAATCCCAGTGTTTGAGATTCTGCGTTAGCCTGTACTTGGTTGCATATCTGGGTTCACTCTTGGTTTCTGTCACAGAGGCATGTTCATCCTTCTTACAAATGGAGGAATGAAAAGTGGGATGGGAACCAGCATGGAACAACGCAATTGTCGCTGGCGAAACAAATCGATATTTGCCCGTTAGTAAAAACAGCTTCCCCTATGTGGTTAGCAAGATGTACAATATAAACATTTTATTAGTTTCTTGGCTGATGCGATTTGATCAAACAGGAGCTGTGGCTTTCTTATTGCTCTTGTCTAGCAGAATCAGGGCTTTGCTTTTTGATGTTGTTGCCTGATGCAGTTGTCTGTGTTGTCATTTGATTAGCTGCAGTCTTCAATATTCATGAAGAGTAGTGAAGAAAGAGGTTGCCTTGTTTGTTCAGCATCAAGCTGTTGAAAGCATACGTTGAACATCAGTTTCTCTACATTCTTTGATTCCAAATGCTGGGTTTTTTGTTACTATAAAATGCTACAAATCTTCGTGACTACTGCTGACAATACCGAATGAGGATTTGCTTTTTTTGTGGTAAAATTATAATAGCAGCTTTAAGAGAAAAGAAAAAAGCTGGGAAAGAAAATTTAAAAATGTGTGCTAAAAAAGTGAAAAAGGAATACATTTAATGTGAATGTAGTCTCTGTTTTTTATAGTTTTCCTCTAAAATTTGCCCAAGAAACAACTGTCTTCCAGCATGGACAGTATTTGCAGCTTTTGTTTCTTTCAGGCTAAAGGTATATTTATGTACCAAGTAGGGATTTTTTGAGCCTTGAAACCAGTCTTGTAGATATGACTTAATTAGCAAAATTTATTTATTATCTATTTGGATCCTGGCTTCTTCAAATAACAGTATTTGTTTCCTACCAATGTATAATCTTCAGTGAATAACTTCAGACATAGATCTGAATTGGTACAATACTATTTTAAGTGCATGATGATTTGAAACTTGGATTTCATTCCTTATTTGCTTATTTTGAAACTCTGTGTCTTACTGTGTTTTACAAGTTAATTTTCCTTGGGACTATTGGTAGAGGTAGGATGAAGATGTAGAATTGCAACGGAACTAGCTTATGTTTTCTAGGCTTTACTGAATTTTGTTCATTTAGTAGCTTTATTTTTATGCCTAATCCTTTTATCTTTTTTTTTTTTAGTGCATTTTTGTTTTCGGTTAGTGTTCTCCCACTTTTTTTTTTTATGAGAATCACTGCTATCACCTTTGCTGCCCTCCTGTCACCCCCAAGTGTCTGCTTTTGACTGATAGCCTCTGTTCCCTCCACCCTTGTCGCTGCTTCCTCTATGAGCAGTTTGGCTCCTGCTTGGAGCATGAGGTCATCTGCCTGGCAGGGCTTAGGGGGTTGTTCCAGGCCATGCCTCCGGTAGGGAACAAGTGCTCTATACAGCTCTCAGAATAAAATTGGGGATATTGTAGTTTCACCTAGCAGTTACAATGCTGTCTGCACTTGCCAAATCAGCAGCAGCCGCTAAGTTTGTACTGTTTTTTTGGAAACACACTGAATGAATTGGAAATTTGTAAGCAGTTGGTTTGTCAGCAGATGAACAAGTCTTTCAGTAGTGAAAAAACTAAGGATAGTGGTTTAACAACCTTCCTTTCCTCCTGCGTGTCCTCTCTTTAAGCTACAGTTCTCCAGCAGTGTTAGCTGTATTTTGCTGTGCTGTTTCTGTGGTGGTGGTTGTTAGTAAAGGCAAGTTGGAAAACAGGTTATCTCTGCAGGTTAGAGAGTGGTTTGTGGTCTAATGTATAATAATTGTGATCCTGAGGTTCGTTTGGGGGTGGAGAAGTAGTTGGTGTTTTGATTCTATACTTCTGTGGCAACCGCATTTCTTACTGTGGCTCTCAACCTAATGGAGCATGCTTTGTTCTATAATTGAGCATTTTCCTAGGTGTAACAATGTATAGTACAGGAGTGAATGGTTTCTCAAGTAACCTAGCTAATTCTCTGAGAATACAGGTTTCTTGCCTATCATTGCAATTGGGAGACCATCAGTACTTTATTCTTCAAATGTACCACCCAGGGAAACTCGTATCCTCCATGATTATATCGCTTATCTTACCAAGATATTGCCCTTTTTAATAGGCTAGGAAGAACCTAATCATCAATCTCTTACTTTGCCTTCTAAGAGCTCTCAAATACCCAAGGAAAAAAAAAAGTCAACTGCTCTCTGATTCCTTGAGAGTTTGGCACAGTATGTGTATAAGGTGCTTGACCTTCATGTGTTTACATCAAAATCCATTCAGTCTTAACGGCATCTTTTGCTCTGGTTTCGTGAATGTAGTGCACAATTCCACTGCCAGTTTCTCTTCTGCTCTGTTCTGTTTAGACTTTGCAATATTTTGAAGAACCCTTTCTTTGTTCAAGCTCCAAAACTGTTGTCCTGCCCCTCTGTAGTAGTTTAGAGAGTTTTTCCACAGTGGCTGTATATGAGTTCTCACTTAATAGACTTGGTAGGATTCGGTTCAAGCAAAAAAAAAAAAAAATTTGTGCTTTTGCATCACAAACTTGTAGCTCTCTCTTATCTGAAATTAAAGTAAGAAATTTTAAGAACAAGAAACACTATAATAGAGCAGAACAACAGCCAGTTGGAAGGGGAAGCTTTAAGACTAAATATGGGTTATAACAACAGAAATCAGAATTTCTTGCTTCTGACAGCAAAGAACTAGATGGTTTGGTATTAGGAGCAAGAATCTCACCAGCTAGCAGACAAAGTCCTTAAAATCATCCACTGTGGTTAGGAATTGGTTTTTTGACCTTAAGGATTCATTTTCCCCTGTAACCTGGGGACTCTGCTCAGAAAAGAGATTGCAGACTTTAAATGTGCATTTCATTCTTACCTTGGGCTTGTAATGACGATTATTTGTGGATTTCAGCAAACCATTTCATATTTGCAAGTCAAAATCTAACTACCATACTAATTGTTTTCTCTTCCATTTCCCTATACCACAGTTTAATTTTATCCAGGTCTTTGTCAGTCTGGGAGTTTGCAAGCAGATTAGAAATTAAAGTGTACGTTAGAGAACGGTCAATAATAAACATCCTTTTAAATGTTCACATTTAAATAAAAAGAATTGTAAACCCCCTTCTATTAAAAATGATACTTTAAAATGTGTTCAGTTTCCCATTTTTCTAGTGAATTAAAATCTCATTCTGTTTTCATTTTTCTTCCTTTGGCAATTAATCTGATATCTCATTCTCCTGCTGTTTGAGTAAGGTCAACAGCTACTCAAAATGACAACCTTTTTTCAAGTGTGGCTGCCAAATTGCATTTTCACGTTCAAGAAATGTCTTCTGTCTTCAAAGAAAACATGGACGCTCCTGTTGCAGAAACTTGAACTGTTCCATTTCTGCTCATTGGTGTTAATGAATCAGTGCTCCCTCCTTTGAGGAATAATTGAAAACTCACGGAAGAGACTTTTGTACCCGTTGGTAAGGAACTCATGAAACTTTTTTTAGCTTAAGATACAGGATTTTCTCAGCATTGCTCTCTGAATGCTGGTGACATGTTTTTAGCTTCAGTGTGAGATTTTGCTGAAACTAATAACTGGCTCATTTTGCATTCTCTTAATCTGTCTGATATATCTGGAACTGGAAGATGGCTGTATTGGCTGTGATTAATTTCTGAATAAAACATGGGCGCAAAAGTGTTGAAGAGTTTCTTGAATTCTGACTGCAACAGAAGGTTCAAGTTTGGGAGTGCTCAGCGTTGGGCTTCACTAGCATTGTTCATTAAGAGGGATGGCATTAAAACAGGCATTTTTCTTTAGAAGCTGCAGTATCCACAAGTTCTATCGGACAGAAACAAGCCTTTGAAAATAGTAATCTTTGATCAGTTCATACTTCTGTGGTGTCTGCCTGTACCTTCTGCAGGCAAAGAAGTTATTTCAGTCTTAACTCCAGTAGAGTGGCAACTTAATTGCATGGGTTTAATGTGAAGTAGTGAATGTGGTAACACTATGTATGTACTCCATATGCTATTCTAGGAGCCTTTTCCTTGACTGAGTATCTAGTTGTTAGATTTATAGTACGAGTTGTGTTTCTGTGAAGAAGTCTGGGTGTTTCTGTGATCAANCTGGGTGTTTCTGTCATCAAACACAGGTAGAAGACTCTAATGGCAGCCCTGTAGGGGAGGGGTAGCTGAATCTATTTTATATTAGTGCTGTGTGCTAGATATGTCATCACTTCATAGCATAAAGTCTATAAAAGAAAACTGTAGTGTTGTGTATCGATGAAACGAATGCAGTCACATACACATTTTCAGTTACACCACTGAAGGCGGCAGATTTCGTATTACAGTTCTGTGTTGTGGCAGATCTGCTCATGATACTGCAGCCTACAAGGTTAAGTCCTCCTTACAATAGTGTTTTTGAATGGCACCTGTGGAAATAAAAAGTTTGAGACAGCAATTAACTTCACACTTTTTTCACACTTTTTTTTTTTTTTTTTATTGGAAAGATAAAAAGAGGAAAAAAAAACCCTCGGGCATAAAAAGCTCAAATGCAGGCAAGGGTGGGGGTTTTGCTAAATGTATCGAATAGGGAATTGCCTGTAAATTCTCTGGGAGCTCTCTCTTCAGGAGTTTTTGTACTTATGAAGGATATGTGGTTTTCAACATGTATATTTTTAAACACTGAACACCTGCTTTAAGCATACCATGAAGTCCAAGTTTCAGCCTGCAGGTAAGACAGGTGCCTTCCACAGGAAACGCACAAGTAATTCCCAATGTTCCTGGAAAAGAGCAGTAGGCCTAAAGGGGATAGTTTAAAAAGATAGTCTGTTCCATTTTCCCTCCTTGGCAGTATTAAGGCCAGATTTATAAACATTTTTGATATAGAAATGTAAAAATCAGTGATGGAAGTTGCTCTAGCGTTGCACAGCTTTTGAAGCACACATTTCTCTTTTGTTGCCTCTTCCAGTCAGGTATGGGAAGGCCAGTTGGCAATCTAGCACGCATGTTCTGCTTTGGAAGTGTCTGGAGGCTTGGGTTAGATTGATAATGTGTTTTGCTAGAGATTTTACAAATGCATGTTAAATCAACATATCCTTACTGAAAACTATTATTTAGAAGGCAAGGTATGACAGATACAGGAGAATATGGGAATAACAGTAGAACAGGCCTGGCTGAGTTGAAGAATAAGAGGTGAGATTGCTCTTATCTTTCCTGCTGGTCATGGGCTGAGAATTGATTAGAGTAGTGTTGGACCTGAAATATGTAATTAACGATGAAAAGAGCCACTAGCAATTTGGACTGTATTGAACATGAACTGTATAATGAAGTAGGGAGGTGAGCTCAACCACATTAAATGGGAGAACCTGTCACATCTATAATATTAAAAAGCTGTCTTAGTATTTGAAAACTGCAGTGGTAGAGTACTCAGTAATTTAGAGTATTTAGCATAAAAAACCTGAATGAGCTAATCAAGGGTATTAAAATGGCTGCAATAAAATTTGAATATTGGAAGTTTATAAAAGCTCTAAGCAGTAATTAGGGATGCTATTTTAATATATAAAATTCATTAAAGTTGAGTAAAGAAAAATCATGCTGCAGCTCACAAGGGAAAGTGTAAAAGGAAAAACCTCCTTTTAAATTCTTGTTATCTCTCTATTGGATTTAGTTAAATAACTAAGAAACATGAAACTAGACTATCCTCTTCTTATATAAAGTATAACTTGGGATATTCCCATGTTCTTGCTAAAATTGGAGAAGATAGTCCTTTGCATTTTTATCTAATGTTATATACTTCAGTTGATAGGGGATTAGAAACTACACTGTGAATTTTTTGACTGCTTTTTATTTTCTGAGATTTTTACATTTTAGAGCTTCTGAGATCATGGTTGCAATAAAAGCTATGTTTTTCTGCCTAATCAAGCAGCTTCCTCATTTTTAGCTGGTGAAAGATTTTTGGCACCCTGTTGTCAAGCTATCCTTGCTATAGCTGTCGGGCTACTACTGCTCAGATAATGGCAGCTCCCTGAAGAAAATGAAGAGAAGCTCTGTTTATAGCAGCTGGCTCCAGATGACCCTTTTGGTGCTGAAACTGCCTAATCAAGCAGTAAGAAAAGATCCAAGCTAACTCCCCATCAACCTGCAGACCTTCAGATAAGCTCAAACAGTAGCCAAGAAGCTACTGGGAAACGGGAGGGAGCTCTTTGCCAAGAAGTTCTCTAGTCTCACAAATTTCTTCAAAAGCTCACCAGAACCTGTAGTGGGTTATTCTGAATACTGAGTTACGTCTTGTCACCTGGAAAGGTACTTTTCAAAAAATGTGTACATACCTGTGTTTTTGAGCCATCCACCCTCTCTCCTTCCAGTACGGTAATTGCTCATCTTTTTTGTGAGCGAGTCGGATTAAGTATATCAAATGGGGCCTTTCAGTTTGTCACCAACTTCTTAACTGTTTTCTGCTGGCGATTTTCAGGATTTTTCCTTCTTACCAGGATGTGCCCCTTTCTGCTAAAACACTGGTGTTCTTTCTCTAGTGCATGCTTTTGCCGTTCATAGTTGGGGCCCCTGCAGTAGAACCTTGCATGGGTGAGTCTGTGAGCAGGTTTGAAGGTTAAGGCAAAGGCCCTTTGACGCAGGGGAACATGCAGAGGCTCACTTGTTAACTGTGTTTCCTGATGAGTAATCTTTGGTTATTGGTATCTGTGTTTATCGATGAGTAATCTTTGATTAGCATTTGACGCTGATTGGCATTTGTATCAAATTCAGAGCTGTTATAGCTCACTGTTAAAGTGCCTTCCCTAAATGGAATTTGAACATGGCCATTCACTCTTTTTGAAACGCAAAGTAGGAGAATTAATGTCTTGGGTGTCACTGAACGAATAATGCTGGAAATGTTTTGATTTGCTCTGTTACTCTTAAGTTTTATACTCACTGCATCTTCCTGGAGAAGTATTTCTGAAAAATAAAGCTATTAATTTAGTTGGCTTTTCCTCAAATTAAAGGGAAAGTGCTTTTTCTTGTTACATATAGCTGTACAAGTGAATGGATATTACCTTGACCACTCAACTAAATTCTCCACAAAATAGTGCCAGTGCTCCTAGAGCCCTCCTTTTTAGCACTGCATTAACGTGCTCTTTAGCTTTTCTCTTAGCAAGACTGTGATCAATACAGTACTTTATAATTTCTCAGATAGACTCAAATTTAGATAGAAAGTGAGTATTAATGTGTAGAAATTATTCTCTGGAAGCGATTATGCTCTTAGTTCACTCAGGAGACAAAACCAACTTGTCCTGGACCAGGAAGCTGCCTCTCATCCTCAATCCTTACAGTCATTTATTAAGCTATCTGCATTCATTAATGTTGTCTGTTTGTATCACTGCTTGTTGTATTATCAGAGAAATCATTAATAGCTTCCTCTTATCTGAGATTATGTTAAGGTTTCTTAAAAGTCTCTCATCGGTCAAAGTTTTGTTTAAACAGCAAAATAATTCTAAATGTCCTGTTTACAGATAATGAGCTTGGAAGATGACTTAAACTCAATCTGATTATGTTAGTGCGGATGAAGCATAACAGACATAGGTGTTCTCTGCATACACAGCTCTCCTGTGGTCTTGATGTTTGGGTGGTAGGAGTCTGTTTAAACATGTAATGTTGAGCTGTGCTTTTCCTGGCCAGGCATTTACTTGTAAAGGAAGTGGTCTCATAGGCATTAGAAAATTAATTGAGTTGGGTTAAGCTGTCTTTGAGATGAACAACTGCATTTATCAAACTGTAATTTATTATTTATTCCTTTATTAGAAGGTACTCCTTCACGTGGTGATGTTTCATATACTGTTTTGTCATTGAGAGTTTTATTGTAACTTCCTAGTTGTTTCCTATTCAGGGAGTGTGGTTTTGTGGGGCTAGACATTACCTAGGAAATTGCACTTAAAAATCTCTCCAAACATTTTCATGGGTATTAGCTATGTTTTCAGTAGGTGTTTTAGTTTCATCAAATGTACGTTGAGTTTTTATCAACTGAGATAGTGAAGTGTTTCTTATATACTCTTCAAAAGGTTTAAATCTTAACTGTTTCATAACCTATTAGCTAATAACATAATGTAACTTTTCTTGAGATTGTGCTTACAAGCAAAAAATGCTTGTCAACTGGAAACAATTGCTTGTACCACCTACTTTCCCTAATTTTTGAGCTGTCCTTCCCCCCACTAAAAAAAACCCCAAATAAAAAGGCTAACAACTCAGAAGGGCAAAATGATGAGTGTTAAATCTTGTGCTATTAAAGCTCTGGGATACTTGATTTTTTTTTTTTTAAACTGTGTTGAATTCTGGAAGATTTTTCAAACAAGCCTTTGAAGTAAGGAACATGTATTAGTTTGGAAACAGAAATCAATCCTTTAAAATAGTTCTTCAATATGCATTTAATTATCTGTGTGTATTCCAAATGCTTTTAAGGTAGCAAAGGAACCTAAAGATTTTTGGCAAATACATGCTGCTTGGATGGAAACCCAAGAATTTTAACAACTGTTTTCTGGGGAATGTCTTGGCTTTTCTTGGTCTACGTAATTTATATCCATGCGGGCAGTTTGATGTCACCTTTTGAAGATTCATGATTTTTAGTTTGGCAACGTGGCTTTGCAAGTGTTTCAGTCACTCCTGTCCCTGTCAGGACAGTAGGGTGGGCAGAGGAGGGGTTGGGAATCCTGATGCAGGAGGGGACAAGGAATAGCAGTTTGGGGTGTTTTTATAATTGTTAGTTTTTGATCTTGTTTTTAAATAGCGCAGGGTTCAGAGGTTTTGACATGGCGTGTTATTTAAATGCATTAGAAAGATTGTTGAGTTGCTGCATATCTCTTTTGGACATGGTGACTAATTTCAATCAAATTTGGAGGGGGTAGGGCATGTCCAAAAGACAAATTTCTGCAGTTTTCGTGAAGGTAGAAAACTGGCTAAAGTTACTCTGTTAATACCATCTCCCTTTCCCATCCCTCTTCGACATACACATACTCTTCTAAATAAAAACAACAGCAGGATTTAAATTGTTGTTACATGTTAGAGAATCCTCACAGGGTTATCGTACAGTAATCCATTGAGAACTAGGCTTCATTGTTTCCACAGCTCATGAAACTGCTGGAAAAGACAAACATGAGGAAAGTGTAAGTATACAGCAGTCTCAGTTGGACAAACACTAAAAAGAGAGACCTCTTATCAGTATATTGGCACAGCAGCAAAGACTTTTGAGTTTGTGATTCCTGAAAACAGAAATAATGTTCTTATCCTAGAAGAAAATCTTCAATACAGTTTAAAACAGAGCAATTAAGAAAGACAGCAGAAGGAACAGAAAAATGCATCAATACCTTCTCAGAAATCCCTGTGAAGTAGTTGACCAGATTTAGGATCTCAGTTGATAGCTCATGATGTGTTCTTGCAAATTCATTATTATTTAAAGTGGGATTGTGCTTGACTGTTCCAAAGCCACATAATCCACTTAGTGCATTGACAGAGGGAAATCCGTGTAGAAGGGCAAATTACTGTTAGGTGGGATTTTCTTGTTGTCTGGGTGAGGAGTTGGTTTCACTGTTCACTCTTTTTACTAGTTGTTACTATAGTTCCCTAGGGAAGAGGGTTTGATGCACTCATCCTGTAACATTCGGGGAGCAAGCGGTTGCAGGATGGGAATGCACATTGATCACTGTAACAGGGAATGAAGTTTTATGCATATTGTGTAAAATTGTATGGATTAGTATTTTACTTTTAAGAAGTACTTTATTTGTTTTAAGAATTACTTTTTGAAATTTGGCAACTTGCTGGGACTGTGATCCATTTACTGGGGAAAAACTCAGCTCGTTTGAGGTTTCAGGTCAAATTTGACACCTGTCTTCTTCAGTGCAAACTGAGTTTTACGCGGTGCCAATGACAAATGGGGAAATACTGCTCGATTGCTAATAAGTGTAATCCTATACAGTTTAATGTTAAAAAAAACCAGAAGAAAACCCAACCTTCAAACAAAAGGAAAGCCTGGTGAGTAGTATCTTTTAAGAATTAAAGTGTGAGAATTATCTACATGATGAATAGGTTATTGGAAAAAGCCATGTGGGATTCATTTAAACAATCAATTTTTCGTGTTACTGCTAATGTATTAATTTAGTATGAAACGATTATGTTCATGGGATCCTGATAACAAAGTTGGTATTAATGTGGCCTTTTGACTCCCATCTGGGGAAAAATGGGAGCCAAAAAAACCACATGAACCACCAAAAAACCACTGTGATAAGCATCAAAGTTCAAATATTTAATTATAATGGCAAAGTCATGTAGAAAGGAGACAGTGGGTTTTTATAAAACATATCTTGTTTATGTGAACTCTAGTACTGTATCACTTCCAAATAGTAAGACAGAAGCAGAATGCAGGATAAAATGTAGAGATACATTTTTGGGTAAAAAGAACGCAAGAAGTGCTTAGACTTAAATGTTTGGGGTCAACAACTTAATTCTGGAGGGTTTTACGGAAGGTAAGTAAGAATACAGTGAAACAGTACACTTAAAACTGACTGCAGGCTGCTCCTGAAAGATGTATCCAGTTTCTTCTCCAACCTTCTTCCCTTGTTTTCCAAACTTTGTGCCCTTGCCCAGCATAGTCTGCATCATAGCAGTGGTTAACTTTTTTGAGGAATATATTCTAAAATTGTGAATGCATCATTTTTCAACTGGAAATATTTCCTACTTACAAGGGGACGCCTGGGAAAATATATGAAGTATTTGAGACCAAAGTAGAGAAGCAGGCATTCAAAGGTGATTTTGCTGGTAGAGCTGAACTTGGTGACAGGAATGTAAATGGGGACACAGACTCAAGAAGGAGGGAACGGACGGGATGGGACACGGTGAGACCGTCGTTTGGGTCCGTGGAAGAAAAGGGACATGGAAGGAAGTTGGTTGCTGGCAGGGAGGTGTTACTCTTCTGGCTGAATCTGTGTTCCTTGAGGCACAGTCATTGAAAGCGAAGGAGAGGGAACTGCAGCAATAAAGATCTACACGATCAGGGTTCTTTCACTGGGACGGTGGGGAGAAGTTAGGCTTCCTGAAGATGTGAAGAAGAAGCAGAAAACCTGGATATGGTACAGTTGGTCTGTGCAGGTGGAGAGCTAGGATAGTCGTGGCGTTCAGACTGCTGAGGGGTCGTTCTGCTCTGTGAACTTCACCTGATGCCTGGAGATCACAGGGTGGATGTCAAGAGGACAAGTGGGGATTTTGTACTGAATGAAGGAGAAGATGCAGAGGGGAGAAGTAGATTTGGAAAGCAGATGAGACCAACTCTAGTATTGAATGTAGATGGTAATGAAAGTTGGCTTGTTTATTCTCAGGGGTTTGTTGCGGTGGGAAAGAACTACATTTTTGAATACAAAAAAAAATACAACGTAAATATTAGGGAATGAAAAGTATCATGTTCAAGGATAGTATTGATACAAAATGTAATGTATGTAAATGCAAGCAATCGGGAGGTTTGGATTTTGAGAGTGTTCTGGGGGAGTATGGCTACACACTTGCAGTTGTCTTGTGCCCTGCTCTGGGCTTTTGGCCTCTAAGTACTGGTCTTCACAGGTCTGTCTTCTACCCAGTGTGGTGTTTTTATTACTGTAGATGTATTTATACCAGTGTTTTTGAGGGGAAGAAAAAAAAAAAGAATTTAACCAGGAATGGGCATAACTTTTTTTCATAACTTTCAAGGTTAAGACATCTTGCCTCTTTCTCAATTATTTTAAAGGTTTGATTCATGAAACTGTGATCAGCTAAATTCTGGATTTACAAAAAGTTAATTACAGTTTAAAATTCTTGTTACAAAACTTTGAGAGTTGTGTTTACTAGTATCTCACTGAAAAAGTTAAGGGAAACTTGATTGTAATTTTTAAACAATATTGTTTGATTAGTCCTGTGCCTCAAGACTGCTGCCAGCTGTCCACAGGCAGCCGGAAAAGATTTTCTCTCATCTTGATGTGAAAAGTGACTTTTTAAGGTAATGCTTTTCTTGCTGTTCTTCTGAGTGTTAGATTAACTGTAACTAGAAATGAAACATTGGCTATTTGTGTTCTTGCCTGCTTTTGCTCATACGAACTGGCTGCCAGATGGCAGTCAGAAAGAAGTGCCTTTGTACCCTTGTCTCTGGGCCTCACTACCTTGGTGAGCCCGGAGATAGATCTCACAGCTGTCTTACAATATATTTTATATATATGTATAAGGATCAGACTTTCAAAGTTGGTCCTTTTTATCAAAACTTTTTAAAAGGATTGGTTGTGATTCAGTTTTTAGAATATCCCCCCTGTTAAATCCAGGGCAAGTGGAAAGTCCCTGTAGAAATTGTTGTGTACACGTAACCAGCCCGATATACTCGGTAGAGCTCATCGAGACCAAGCTGCTTACTGAAGTTATGCAGAAGTTCAGGCAGTATATCTTACTCTATATTCTGATATCTGTAGTGTCTTCTAGAAGGATTTCAGCTAGCATCAATACTAGCATGTTTTGAAAGACTGGGTACTGTGAGAACTTGATGTCTATTCCAAAGCAGAAAATGTAACGGGAAAGCTTTTTTTGTCTGTCACGTGAGAAAATGATTTGAATTGGATTTAGAGGATGTTAGAAAGGAAATTGAAACACTTTTCAAGGTCACATTGGAGCTGAGAAACCACTGCTGTGTTTCTTTCTGTATCATTGACAGAGGCAGCACTTGATGATCCAGAGTCTTTGCAAAACTCTCTGATTACCCTTTATGTTTTAGAGAGAATATTGTCCACTTTAAAATGCACTTGCCTTTCAAAGGTCAGACAGGGCAGTCCACAAACAGGACGTGTCTCAGCTGAGATAGGCAAAAAATTGGCATTTAATATGTGCACTTTCGTTAAAATAACCTGCTAGTATAAGGCGGGGTTTTAAGAGGAAACGATACTAAGTAAGCTGCTGTTGGTAGTACTACAGGACTGTCAAGTTTTTAAGTTGTGATAGTTGAATTTTCCTGAAGTTTTCTTCCTGAGAACAACTAGGTGGCATTTTAGATATGTACTCCTTTACTATGGTTATGCGTTGTGTATAATAGTTACCACCAAGTACACTAACCAAAATTGGTAGATATCTAGGTCTGGAGAAAGAGACAGTGTGAGTCACTTAGTCTGACTGCTAATTAGAAAAAACTTGACCAGGTGTTTTCATGAAGTCTAGTGAGGTTGAAACTGTATACCCGATTTTTGGTTTACTCAATGTATTTTAAAATACAGTGGTGGTGTTTCTTGTTAGAGGGATTTTACCCAAAACAAATAACAGAAAGCTAAATTAAATTATGTTTTCTGTATCCTCCTGTAGATGATTTTAGAAGTAGCTTGGACTTGTTTAAGTTAGACGTTTAATGACACGTATGAGTGATTTCTCCCTTCAAAAATGCAGTGAAGTTTTTTCATACTTAATGAATTTTGTGCACTTAAATAGAAATACAAGAGTTACATCTTGGTGCTAAGTATGTGGGGTGGTTTTTTTTTTTTGGTAGTGAGTCTAAGCGTGCAATGTGTTTCCAGATATTTCCTTTTGTAGACATAAAGCCACAATGTTTATTTTCTTAATTTTTTCGGCATATGTGATGTGTTACCCTGAGCCGTGGTTATTAATTGACAGATGAGTTACACTATGATGGCACTTAAAATGCACAACATGTATTTCTGAAAGCAGTCGTTGCTATAGCAACTTCCTAGTAGGTCACTGGCAGTGTTGTGTGTGAGTGTGTGTGTGTGTGTATGATTTGGCTGTTAATGCAGACTAATACTGATAGAAAAATGAGGAATGTGAGAGTCAGAAAGAAGGTAGCCCTCCCCCCCCCCTCCCTGTCCTCTCCCCTCAAAAACAGGGTAGGATAATTTTGTGGAGAAAATGCTTACTTAGGATATTGCATGTATTGGCAAGAAACTAGCTATCATCTGCTATAATTAGATGTTTTCTTTCTATTTATGCAAAGATTATAAAAAACCCCAAATTACCTTAATCTCATTCTGCTTTTTCTTCGACTTCTTTAGGGTTTGGTTAGGAAAGGAATACATATTCAGTTGATCCAAAAGCAATGTGTTGTATCTATTGAGCATGAAGATCTATTTTTAAAGACAAAGTACATCTGTATTGTATGCTGGAGGTGAAAATTTGGAGAAATTGCTTCTTTTTCCTCATTTGCAAGATCTTTCAGGAAGGTACAACGCATTTCTGTAGCGTTTTAGGCCAATGTAAATCTCGTGGTGCCATTCTCCCCTGGCTGCTCCCGTCTCTTCCCTAGCACTAGTCCTGTGCTTATGTGAACAAGGAATGAGCCAGTTCAGGGAGCTGATCCAGATACAAATAACTTGAAAACAGTTTTTAAAATTGCTGGGTGACTTCCTGAATTGTGTAAATGGGCAGAAAGCCACATGCCAGTACAGCCACAGGAGCGGGGAACCATGGTAGCTGCATTTCAGGTCGGTGTGCATGGGTGGTAGTGACTAGGATTTTCAGAGGGGCTGAAGATGCTATTTCCCACTGACTTCTGGTTTTAGTTTGCTCTGAAACTTAACTAAAAGTACTGCGCAGAGGACTCTCTCCCAGATTCTTTGCGTTTGTATTCTTCTCTGAAATAGTTCTCTAATAGTCTCTTCTGTTTTTGTTGTTTTTTGGTTTTTTTTTAAAATTTTTACTGCTCTAATTAGAGAGCATTCATACATCTCTTTTAGAGTGATCAACCTATAGCCAGGCCATTATTTTCAGTCTTGAATTAACAGTGCCTTAAGATATTAGGAAATCAATGGCTTAAGATAACACATTCTAGATTGTGATAAATGAAAATAATGTCAGGTGTAGCGATATTTTATGATACTGTAATCCACTAGATTTTTCCCAAATTATAGTGTTGTTTAAAAAAAAAAAAGTATAATAATGTGAACTTTGTTTTGTGTTGCCTCTCTTGTTAAAGAAAATGAAGAAGCCATGCTGCATTTGCAATAGAATCAATGTGGTAGAATTGTTCTGCTGTCTGGATGGGAGCAGTGGGAGATTGTGGTAAGGAGTAGAGGGAGGGCAGTAGGACTCTAGCTGCTTGCTACCTTCTCTTCCAGTGTCTCCTGTCTCTCCATTCACTGGTTTACTGAGGGCCAGACCAGTATCAAAGCTGCCGTAAAGGAAGGTGCAGGGACATGTGGCCAGGAGTAGGAGGAAAGAGCACGGACTGTGTTTTTGACAACAGCAACCTGTCAGGTTGGTTCACCCATTGTATGAAACCTCATCCCAAGACTCTACTGAAAAAAATGTGTTTCATGTTGGTTCACCACCACCCCTCCCCGCCCCGGCCCTGCCCCAATATGTAGTTACCTTCTTGGTGTTTAGAGAACTTGATTTGTGAAAGTGCTAAGTGTTGATTTAACCCTTGGAAAAAAGAACTTCCTTGACATTTTTTAGTATTTAAATGACTGTTGAATGCTTTATTATATGTACTTGTTTATACTGTGTACTTCGGAAAAGCTTGCTCTAACTTTGCCTCAACGGTGAAGACAATGCTTATAGATTAATTTGTAGGGAGATGGAGGTAGGACCAGGTACAAGAAAAATGAAAGCTTGTATCTTCCTTGTATTTTCTGTAAGGATTGTTCCTAGAGGAGATGTTCCTTTATTTAACTCCTGGGGTTACAGTTTTCAGTTAGAACTTGTTCTTATCTCATGGGAGTTGAGAATCTGTTTAAGGAAATGGTTCAGAATATTCCCACTCTTGCTCTTACAGCCTGACAGTTGCAAATATCAGTTACCATATGTATTTTCATTTTATGTAACTGTGTAAAAGATACTGAAAATCTTCTTCCTATCTTTCTGAAGTGCGGAAGACAGTGTCTGCAAATTCTGCAGCATTTAAAACTGTATACTGTGATCCCTTCTCTGAAAAAATAAAAGCCAGTAAGTCTTACAGGGGAAAATAACCTCTCGTGTGGATCAGCTGCTGGAATTTCCCCTCTCACTGGAGAGGCTCAGCTCCTGGTGATGGCAGTTTCTCTCTTCCGGAGCTTCTGTTAAGTTTCACTCAGCTTTACTAAAGGAGCTGTGCTTTTTCTATTTTCAGTGTCTTGTATTTGATGGTAGAGGTAAGACAATTCTCTTCTAGGCCAGAGGTTTTTTCTTTCATCTGTTAACTTCACCTTTTTTCTTAGTCTCTTATTCACCAGCAAGAGATTTGTAAGGCTGTATGTATCTAAGCAGAAGGTTGCTATTAGCAGGCCTGTTACAGACCATCGTTGTAACTATGCAGAGAATTCTGCGAGTAGCGTTTTCTGTTTCAGTTGTTGAAGATAGTGGTACATGCTCTGTACACTGACCTTAATTTTGCTACTCTTCTCTTCCCGTGAATGGAGCTGTGACCTTCCACAGACTCTGCAACCAGCCAGATACCCCTAAACCCCCCAAAAAGATTTAAATGAGTTTTGGTTGTATCAGGGTAGCCTCAGGATTCCAGATTGTTCCTTGGGTCCCTTGGAGGTGTTGGTTTGTGCAGCACAGCTCCTGTATTACTGATTTCATCTGTTAGCCTGTTTTCTGTGAGGCATCTCGCTGTGGCTACTCTGTATTTCTAGTCTATTGGTAGTTAACCCTTGATTTCCATTCTCAGTTCACAGTGTAGGTTAACTATCTTTAGGGATCAGGGTAGGAAGGAGGTTTGGTTGTGGTGGTT
>VYZV01006646.1:23228-43454 GCA_013401275.1 Pandion haliaetus | reverse complement strand
TTTTTTTTTGGTTTTTTTTTTTCCAGTGGGAGGGGAAAGGGTTACTGTTTGGGTTGTTGGAAAAGCCCATGTTCTAGCTTTCCAGTACCACAAGATTTCCTCTCTGTTTGGGTAGCTTTAGAAGAATGAAGCAGTCTGCCACTTCATGCTAGAACTCTCGATGGCTTCATTACCAATGTCATGGAGCAGCTTTTATCTGATGGCAACCTTTCCAAGTGAGACAAGATGTCTTCTTTCTTCTGTCTCTAAGTGGTGCATTTTGGCTAAGCATTATCTGAGCTATTTCATTAAGCCCAACAGCTGCATTAGTCCAATGAACTGTTTTGGTAAGTATCTCCCAGATCAAAAAATCTTCCTTGTCTAGGAGGAAGGGCTGCTGTCAGTGTTACTTGGAGAAAGCACTTTTGCCTAGGCTTTAAAGCTCACAGAACAGTAGCACAAAAAGGAATGATGCTTGCTCAGACACAGTCACACTATTTACAGTTTTTGTCATCTGCTTGTCTAAGTAACTGTTCAGAAATAAAAAAGATGTTGCCATATTTCTATAAGCAATGCAAAATACAACAACAAAAAAAAGAGCATCAGTGTTAGCAACTTACAGTCTAGGTATCCAAGTAAATTGGTGATAGCTTTACAGTTTGAGTTGTCATCATGTCTTCAAATAAAAGTATTTGTATTGAGTCAAGAGGAAGAACAATCTTAAAGGGCAAAGAGTAAGAATGTGAGAAATAAGTTGTTGTATGGTCAGTGGAGTTAGTGAAGCCTGTTTTGGTAATCCTGTTATGTTCTTTACTGCAGTAAATCCACTAGTTTACCCGTGTCCTTGCAGGCTCCTCACCCTGGGTGTAGTACCGCTATTGCAGTATCGTGCATCGCAGAGCAGGACATGTGGGCAACTGGCTCTGAGCTGTGTGCCAGATAAACACGACAAGTAGTAGCTCTCCTGGTCTGGCCCCCATCTCCACCCTCTTGGGAGCACTAGGCTCAGCCAGTGCTTATTTTCAAAAATAATGTTTTGAGGTACCTGTCCTGTCAAATCTGTTTGCATTTGGCAACGTGTTCAAAAATTGTCAAGAGATGGAGGGCAAACAGCCTTGTTGGATGTGAAGTCCTTGGGAAATGAAGCTGAATGAGCTTCTTGTCCAGCTCATGCATTGGCTTTTCTGTTCTTGCCTCTCCTCCTTGTGTTTCAGATAACGCTTGTCTGGTTTTTCTGTTTGTCCAATTTGGAACTGGGCTCTCAACTGCTTTCACACAGTGTGATTATCTTCCTCCATCTGTACAGTCATCATTCCTGTATCTGGAGCAATGAACAAGCAATGAAAGAGATACTATTTTTTTCAAGCATTTTTTTCCAAGAAGGTTTCCCTTTTAATGGATTTATTGTGGTGTGCAAGACATTTTTAAACAGCAGAGAAGAGACAGTTTCACCCCCTACTGATTGTTCCTAGGGCTGTTGACTAACATACTCATTTCAGTGCTAAATGATAAAAGCTTTTCTTCAGGATTATTTCCTAAGCTAAAACAGATCTTGTTCCCAGGTGCTAATTTGTCTTTTCCCTAGTGATATTTGCATTTTGAACTACTGGAGAACCATTTCCAGTTTTACATAGTACTTGATAATAACTTCTCTCCTATTTCTTATGATTTCATTTATTTCTTGTGACTGGTGTGTCAGGGAGGTCATGAGGGTATGCTGGTGAGTAGCCAACCAACCCAGTTTAGTTTATCTTTAATTTCTTGAGACCTTAGATTCACTTTTTTCCCCTCGTGTCAGAATCCACATCAGGAAAGGCTTGTAGGTACAGGTAATGCGTATTTTTTTAGGTCAGTTGACATTGCTTTGAAAAAGTAGACAAGCTTCTGGATCAAACATCTTTAGCTGGAAATAAAATTACAATGTTCAAGCTCAGTACAGGTGGAAAGCAAATAATTGCTGTGAGCGTTGCTGCAGTGGGGGGAGGATATGGAAATTGGTATTGCCTGTGGGGCAAAGAGGTAAGTTACAGGGATGGAGGAAACTAATGTGTAGTAAAGCCACTTTCCTTTTTGAGTCAATTATTTAAAATGATTGTGAATTTTTAATTTCCAGCCGTGTGCTTTCCTAAGTCTTTAGGCTCAGGAGTGAGAACTTAGAAGTGGAATGATTTTTGTTCTGTGAAGTGTTCTGCTGGTAAACCATTATTTCAGTGTTTGCTGCTAGTCCTGCTGAAGTTTTTCACCAGTGTAGTTTTGGGGGAAGTCGTCCTGGGGCTTTGGTGAATTATGTTAGTCTGGGATCTATGGATTTGGGTTTGAATTTTGATTGCAGTAGGAGGCATTTATGGTCACTGGGGAAACATGTTTGCAAGGCTTTTTATTTTCAGCTCCAACATGGTTACATGTGTCTGTTGGAAAAATGTGCTTCTCACAAGTTTATTGTGGTGGTCTGCTGGTTTTAAGATTGGAGGATGAGAGGAAAGTATTTTAAGGTAGGCTTTTCCAGTAGAGGTTTTAACTGTATAGCTGACATAAGTCATAAGCTGTTCCATATGTAATAATCAAGGACATAAAAGCAGCAGCAGTGACTATTGGTGTACATTTCAGTGATGTTTGTTCAGCTTGTTGATATATTTTTGTGTAGCTGTGTCTTTGGGGAAAGTTCTCTTTTAGATCAGTGAAGGAGTGCAATGATGAGTGCCCTCACAGCACACGCTGTGGTTCTTCATATGCTGCCTAGATGTTATGGCTTGTTTGAATTTCACATTGTTGTTGGCTTTTTGACAGTAGATGTGTTGGTCTGGTGGACAGGAAACATCGGTATCAGTGTAGGCTCTGGGAACAGTTTGATAGAAAAGTGTTTGCTCGGTATCACACATTGGATGACTTTGAAAGAGTAAGAGTTTTCAGACTACAGATGTCTACAACTACAGATGTCATCTGTACATTTTAGGAAAAGAATAAGCTTGGTTTATCTTTAGATAAGCCCATGAGGATTTCAGCATATTTATGGGTCTGTTCCAGTGCCTTTAGACTGAGGCAGTGTCAGGTTAGGATGGATTGAAGGTATTTAGCAGCATATGGATTCTGGAGTTACTGTTCTTGTAAGTTCTTAAGGCAAAATATGGTATCACAGAATGCGAAATTGGTGATCTGACTTAATACATTCATGGTAGCATTGATGGCTTTGATGGAGGGGTTATTTAAATTGTGTAATTTATAGATGCAGTTTAGTTAGTCTTGAAGATAAGTGGCTCACTGAGTAGTAAAGAGAGATATTCTTTAATGCTTTCTGATGTTTTTTGTTTCATCTATTGTACTTGGATTAAAGACCTGCCAGGCTTCTCAAGTCTTGGGGACCATATAAAAAAGTTCCTAGAGTAGGAGAATGGGGTTGCTTAGTTTACTGGGAAGAGAACTTGAAACACGTTTTAAGGCAAAGAGGAACCAAGTCAGAGTTGCCAGCTTCTTTTGCTGATTGTCAGGGTTTGGGATTACTTGTAGCTCTTTCTTTGGTATCTAGGACATAGTGGGTTTTAAGGCTTGGGTAGTTTTTTCCCTGAAAGGCTGCAGTTGTGGATTGTCACAGAAGAGGGATTGTAGTGCTGCAAGACGTAGGTGAAGGCTGTCTGGTTTGTTATGGGGCTGGGTTTTCTCAGGGGATTGTTGGGGTTGGGAGGTAGGGTTTGATTCTGTAATTAGTAAAGATACATATTTCTACTTCATTGGCTAACTTCATCTTTTCTGGTCTATCTCTGCTACTTTTTTGGCTCTTGTTCAGTTTTCACAAACTCTTTTTAGGAACTTAGCAGGTATTTGTAATTTAGGTATTCTGACTAATGGATGGAGGAGGGATATCGAAATTACTCCCTCTCCGTGGTACGCCACTGTATTCTGTCAATACTTCAGCAGAGTGTCAAGAATCAAGAGTCAAAAGATCTGTGCTACTATGAGCTCTTTTGAGAAGTCCCTTTTATGCTAAGGCAAATGTGATTCCTCCCCCATCCCACCCCCAAATCATTTACAGAGTTATTTGGTCTAAAAATAGTTAACAGTGGAAGGAAAACAGCTTTCTTATGATTCTTGTTGAAAATTTATTCCTGCTTAAATGAAAAGCATCAGTGGAACCCCTGTCCACTTAATGATAGTACAAGTTAAAAATGGTTACTAAAAGCAAGGGTATTTAGACTGCCTCACTGCAGAAAGATAGCATTATGCTACTTACAGTAATGCCTATTGGATATTTGCTAATCCCTTTAATAAATGCAACCTCTCTTCTATAAGGAGTTCAAAACACGACGGATTTAATAATTTAAAAAAATCCACATACCCTTGTGCAGACATAAAGATAGTGTTTGAGTGAAAAAAGAACCTTAGTAAAACAGATGCCAATTAGCTACATCAGGCTGAGTGTTAAGCTGAATCTCCAACCTGTTAATAGAGAGGCAGTAGTACAGGAATCCACAGGCTTTTGTCATATGAGCATTGCTGAAGTCCCTGGACTGGGAAAAACTGGTACTCCAGGATCTTTCTGTTCCTGGACTGATAGCATTGAATGATTCTTTTGGCCTAAAACTTTTTGTAAGGGTCATCTCTGGAGTAAGTATGAATACTGAGCAGTGGCTTTCCATACCTCAGTCACACTTAGATTATGTCCAGAAATCTTTGCCGTTTGCGGGACGTGGATTGTGACACCTTTGTAAGAGCAAGGATCCTGACAGGTCTAGCAACTAGGAAATTGATGTAGCTGCTGCTTGAAGCTTGGAGTCCAAGACACCTGGTTTTCTGAATGAGCAGTTTTCAGTGGGGGAAATGCTTTAACGTAGTCCTTCAATGCTACCTGCTTTTGAAGAACCATTATGCCTTTGTGTTCTATTGAGGGTAGGGTAATAAAGGTGCCTATTGGGAAATTGGTAGAATATTACTACACTTTAGAGTGGTCCTACATATTCTTCTACTTGTTACATGCAAGAGTGTCTCTATATTAACCATTAAATAGTCTTTATTAGCAGCTGTGTGAACTTAGAGCTCGAAGTTATTATTTTAGTGACCTTATTTTCCTCAAGCCTTTGTGCACGTCCCCCTAAAGTTCATATGAATACCAGAATTAATCACTTCCCAGAATTTTTAATTTTTATGTGACTTCAAAATGCATGTTTTCTGTGATGATCTGGACAAAATGTTCTGCAGTTCTTCTTGGCTTTTCTCATCAGAGTCCCATATGAGGAAAAAAGAAAAGAGAAGACAAAGAAACAAATGCCCAAAGAACAAAATCCTGAATCATTCTGAGAGTTACCTGAATAATTCTGAGAGTTTTTTCCTTTATTCCAGCGTTCTGCATGTCAGGCTTTGCTTCTTTTTGTGAAAATTAGTTTTATTGTTGGCATTTTTCCAGATGCAATGAATAATAGAACACCAGATGTCTGCTGCTGAGAAAAATTACAGATGAGTAAACACTTTTCTAAGGTGGCGTAAAAATCTATTAGCACTGCTTCTAGTGTGCCTATGGACTGTGTACGCTTTTGGCCCATTGTGCTTTGTGCAGTACAGAGATGAAAATCTAAAGCCTGCGTGGCCATCTAAATGTGTGACTACATCAGGAATTCCTGCCTTCCTCTAGATGTGGATTATTTTTCAGGAATAAACAGTCACTCACTGAAGTGCTTGAGTGTGAATTTAATCACTGGATTTAATTTTAATTATAGGCACACATGGATTTGATCGAGGGTAAGGTCACAGAAACATTAGAAGAAAGGAGGGGGGTTAAGAAGGGATATCAAGAGTTCATGTAGTTCTCACCCTTTCCCCTCCAGCAGGCACAGTTACAGTTAGGCCATGTTTTCAGACCCAAAGCAGGCTGTGTTCCCAAAGCCTTGTCTGTTTTTTCCCAGCTGTTTCAATCTCCTAGGAATAAGCTTTTACCACAAACTTTGCTATTTTTGTTGTACGTGACAAGTGTGACCCATCTATTTGGGATAAGAAAAAATCTTCAGTGGTGGATAATTCACATTTGCTTGAGCAAACTTTTGAAGTGCTTCACTAGTTCTTACCAAGTTTTTCTTGGTGTCTTACCTTGTTGCAGTTTAAACCCATTGCTTGTCCTGTTCTCACTGAGAACAAGAGTTTATTCTCCCCCTTTATTGCCTTTGCAGCAGTTTTTACGTATTGGAAAAGAAGTCATCCTCCTTCAGTCTTGTCTGTGTCCAGCTGAACTCTCCTGTTGCTTTCCTGTGCACAGGTGTTTCTGAGCCTCCTGGAGTCCTGGCTTGGCCCACTAAAATTAACTATGCAAAACCGTGTAAAATTTTATGCCATTTTAGTGAGCTGAATTGGCTTTCTAAGAAATCAACTGAACAAGACAGTCGTTCTTGGGGAGAAGCATTTAATTGTCTTGATAACTATCTTTCAAAACTTTAGGCTAAGGTATGGTGAACACTTAGGCTGTCCGTATCATTATTCAATCTTTTGCAAGTTTTCATTGGTTGCTCAGTCTTTTGTTTGGAGGATGATTCCACAGTTGCTATGATAGGCTAAATCTCTCTCAACTTGAAATTTGTCCCATGGGCTTTGTGACTCTCAATGCTCTTGCATCATCTTAAAAAGATGAGTGAGTTTATCTCCTCAAGACTCCTTCTGACTCCTGAAAATACAAGTGCAGAAAAGCAGAAGACTTGAAGGATCCATCTACTCATGCTCACAGTTGGAGGATAGTAGAACCTAACTTTCTAGAGCCCTTTTTATTATGTGTATTTTATGTTCAAAGCAGGTAAGTAGGAGGCTGGTAAATAGCTGATGTTATCCTAATGGACAGATGGCATTATCTTTTGTTAATGTAGACCTTAATCATCCAGATATTGGACTAGCATTAGAACTCAGTGCTGTAACTTTTAGTTTTGTGTGATCAGACTGTAATTATTTGCCTTAGGAGTGACGGAGTGCCCATAGCCCCCAGTGATCTCAGTCACAGTTGTGAATGCTCAGTGCTGCAGAAAATCAGGTCAAGTGTCTCACTGGGTGTCCGTAGAGTGAGGAGCAGTTATGTCTGAAGAGCCTGTAAGAATAACAAAGGAAAAGCAAGCTTGTTTTCATATGTTCAGTCCATCAGATTTATTTGTATTTAAAAAAACCCCTATAATTACAATTGAAAAGGATAACATTTTTGTTCTTGAGCAAGCCATATCTACAGGCAATCATTTGCACAAAGCATTTGATTAGTGTCTTCGGTATTAGCTGTCCTAGGTACTATAAGAAAGCAGTATATGATAGTATGGTTAAAAACTACGAAGTAGACACTGGAGATGATCAAACAAAATTGTCTGAGTGATGTGTGACATTTGAATCAACTATGCTATTATTATAAACATGATTAAAAGACTGTCTGCTTTCCTGTGCAATACTTAGTGTCTGTGCCTTGGCACAGACACACATGGTACAGGAATTAGCTGCTACCTTCTGGAAACAGTAGCAGAAGATACAGAAAAACTGATTGTTTTTGGCAGTTCACACATTTTGAGACAGAAAACTAAGTATAGAAATGTGGTAGTATGACTTGGAGGCTTTTGTCATTTAAGAATTTTATTCCCAGCTCTGCAAGAAGTGATTTGCGTAACCTTTCAGTGTGAGGTCTTGCATTCGTAATTGTGAAGAGCACAGGATAATATTGCACACTAGAAAGTGAGACTTGAGATTTTTTTTCCTGGCTGACTGGGCAGGACCTTTCTAGGCTAAAAGCGTTTGGTAAGAGGAAGCAGCAACAACTGTTTTGCCTGTAGAGTCAGTTCTACATGTTGGTGCAACTGTAGTGTGCAACTGAGGAGACAACTGAAATTGAAGGCAACGTTAAATGGACAGCTAGGGGTTGCCACGAGATAATTCTTGTTCCTTTGTATATATATAACACATCTGGAAATATCTTTTAAAAATGGAAAAAAAAAAAGAAACTTTAGTCAATGATAATGGACATCTACTCAACACTTCAATTTTGTGTACAGTCTCGTGTTTTCGTTCTTGGCCTCATGTTTTTCTTGTATTATACACATTAGCTCTGTGAACTTGCTTCCCTTTTTTTGTGTTAACTTCTTATTGACATTTTCTGGGGAAAAAACAATTGTCCATCCTCCACTTGCTGTTCAGATAACTCCATCGTTCTGAAAGACCTCCTAGCCAAACCGTCTGCCACACTGTTCAGAGTTGTCCCTTTACTGCAAAACAACATATGTCCATGTCTCTCTTGTACTGGGGAGCCCAGCACTGGGCACAGCGCTCCAAATATGTCTTATCAGCTCTGAGTAGAGGGAAGGGTCACCTCCCTCGATGTGCTGGCAGTGCTTTGCCTAAAGCAGCCCAGGAGATGCTGTTGGCCTTTGCAGCAAGAGCACGTGGCTGGCTTGCGTTCAAGTTGTCGTCTACCAGGTCTCATCTGGAAAAGCTGCTTTGCAGACGGTTGGTCCTAAACCTGTGCATGAGGTTGTTCCTCCCCAGGTGCAGGACTGTGCGGTTCCCTTTACTGAACTTCATGCGATTCCTGTTTGTCCATTACTCCAGCCTGTCCAGAACCCTCTGAACGGCAGCACAGGCATCTGTTATATCAACCAACTCCCAGGTTTTTTGCTTTTGTTATTTACGTGCCTTTGCAGGTTGGGAACTGCAAGTCCTACTGGGTATTAAATGGATAACAGCAACAGCAGAGACACATTTGGGGGAGGGATGTGGAGTACTAATGATAGTGTCCAGTATGATTCTGAAGGGTGTAGGAAATGAAGCATCGCCGTATTGCACTGGCCTACTTGTTCCTAGTATTACCTCCTCCTATCATAGTTAGACAGGATTAAGAATACTGCAGACCACGTATCAGCAGAGCTTGCTATGTACTTCAAGTATTGAAGGAACTCACTAGTGCTTAGTGTTCATTTTTCTATCACTTGGACTTTCAATCTTTGTTTAAATGCTAAAATGTAATAATGTGAAATTCAGATTTTGTGTAGAAAGTCAATGAAATTATCTTAAAAATATGCTAAATAAGTATTATGTCTTGTTTGGCCTTAAATGATGCTATGTATTTTCAAAATCAGAGCTGGAAGATGTGATTTAATTTGGCTTTCAGATCAAGTGGACGCAGGGTCAACATGAATTAATCAGTTTCAAGTTCCAGACCTGTAGCAGAAACAGTAACATATTATGCTTATAGAAATACATAATCTAAAGCAAACAAAAACTCCTGAGTGGTGAAGAACATACCACAGCATTTGGTAAATTTGTTATAGGGTTAGTTCCTGATGATTGTTTTTCTAGTTCTGCAGGATTTAGAATTTACACTCCCAATTTCTAAATACTATTTTCACTTTGCAGATGGGGTAGCTGGGCAGGAAGGATTTAAATGGTGGGCTCAAGGCCAAGCATGGGGTTGGATAAAGCAGTAAAAGGCTAGAACTTACCTGCCTGCATGTAAGCTCCTCTTTTCTCTCTCACCTTGTTGATCAAAGCTTTTGGACCTCTGCCTCAGCGTGCAACATGCTGCCTTGTAGCAGGATTGTCGTTTGCTGCTGATGCAGGCCTTTTCCTGCTGTCAAACACTTGTGGGGCAAGAATATTGAGGGGACAAATCTTGTCTGTAAAGTGAATGTGAAAAACTTGAGTTTTATGTGTTTTGTTTTATGGTGCTATGTAATGGCATGGCACACCATCATGTATTCTAGCTTCTCGTCTACACGTGCAGTACGTTTGGAGTTCTCAGATTTCCTTTGGGCCATAATGGGATGGAGAAGTGTACTGCTTTACTATTTTTCAGCTTGCAAGAAAAGATGTAGCAGGGAGCACCCAGGGAGAAAGCAAAGTAATTTTAAATGGAGAATGAAGTTATGGCATACAGGCATTACGAATTAAGTAGTAGAAGATACTGCTCTGTCAGTATGAGCCATTGTTTGAATATATTTTGCGCTCGGATGGGACAAGGTCACTTGGTCAACAAGGAAAGGGTTTTAAATGGGAGTCAGTCAAATACCAGTTATCTTTTGTTTTGGGTATCTTCTAGGCAATGGAATTAATAATGATGTAACTCTTACTGCTTAATTGAGGAGTTGGGTTTTTTTGTTTGTTTGTTTTGTTTTAAGTTTTGGGTTCAGCTTTATAAGGTGTAGGTATGTAGTTTATAATAAGGTTAGTTGAACTTGATTTGGTTGTTGCTACCAGATAGTTGCTTGGATCAACTCCTGTCAGCTTTTAGGGTTTGTGTCATTCTTTTTGTTTGTTGTTTGGCTAAAATGGGTAGATTACTTCAGCACCAGAGAGGCAAAGAATCTGAAGACTGCAGAAAGTATGGGTAGCTTGTCATGTTCGTAGAAACTACAGAAAATATTGATGGAATGCATGTATCATTTATTGTTGTAACATTACAGAGCCTTTTTTAAAGCTAAGCTCATGATGAGATACTTATTCAAGAAAAACTATCATAAAACTGACAAGTTACTTTAAAAGGCCTTTATTTATTTATTTTAAAGCAGCAGCTTTATGTAATGGTCGTTATGTCTGTCTGCCCTGGTTATTGTGCATGGTTAAAAAACAGAAGCAAAAAAGAGAAACATTTACTTGTTTTCCTATTGTATGTTTCAGCTGAATGGTGTCTTCTACTGCCTGCTTTATATTTTTCTATAGGTCATTTTTAAGTATGCCAGCATAAATTTGTGTCATCTTAAAATACAGACATGCAGGTTTAAAAAGCTCCAAACATGCTAAGGTCATTAAAATTGGGATTGAATGAAAACATCAGATTTTTTTTTTTTAAACTCCTAAAATAGAAACATTTGACTGCAATTTAAAGGACTTCTTCAACTGTTATGGGTTTGTATGGCGCGGTTTTCCTTGGTGGCAGGGGAGGGGGGCTGCAGAGGCAGCCCCTTTAAGAAGTTGCTGGAAGAATTCGCTGCCCCAAAATGTCGGACCCGCGCGCCAAAATGTCGGATCCGCCTCTAGGCGGGGAGTGATGGTGGTAACGCCTCTGGGAAAACATATTTAAGAAGAGGAACCGGTAGTGTGGGGGTTGGGAAACCTGAGAGGAACATCGCTGCCGACACTGGAATCATGGAAGTGGAGGGGGAGGAGGAGGCGGTGCCTGAGGAGGCTGATGGCCCTGCAGCCCAGGGGGGTGAACGGTGGAGCGGAAGCTCCCGAAGGTGGCCGTAACCCCATGGTAAAAACCGCGCTGAAGCAGTGTGAGACGGGAGAGCAGCCCGCGGAAAGGACCCGCGCCAGGGGAGTTCGGGAAGAACTGAAGCCCGCGGAAAGGATCCGCACCAGGGAAGTTTGTGAGGAACTGCAGCCCGCGGAAAGGAACCACGTTGGAGCAGGGAACGAGAGAGGAATCTTCCCCCTGAGGAAAGAAGCGGCAGCGACAATGTGTGGCGAGCTGACTCAACCCCCATCCCCTGTTCCCCTGCGCTGCCGGGGGGAGGAGGTAGAAAAGCATTGGTAGTGGAACTGAGCCAGGAAGGCGGGAGGGGTGGGGGGAGGTTGTTCTGATGTTTAGTTTCCCTTCCTAATACCCTTGTGTTTTGTTTTTGTTTTGATTTGTAGTAAATGAAATTGATTTTGTTTTTTTCCCAAGTTGAGCCTGTCTTTTGCCCGTGACCATAAGTGGGGAGTGATCCCTCCCAGTCCTTGTCTCGACCCACAAGCCTGCCTTAGTATTTTCTCCTCATCCCAACGTGGCCAGGCGAGGGGGTGGGGGGTGAGCGAGCGGCTTCGTGGTGCTTTGTTACCGACTGAGCTGACCTGAAACCACGACATCAACTATATTGTGTTTCTTGTAGTTTAAATATCCCAAAATGCAGAAGTATGAAGTGTTCCTCCCCCTGCTCTTCTCTTCCCCAGGATAAAGGTGACAAAATGGGAATTTGTCTCAAGCTTTCAGGATTTTTTATCAATGGCTTTATTCTCAGTCTGAATGAGACAGAAAGGAGGAGAGTTTGATTTTCCTGTTTATAAGAACGTCGTCTTTAAGAAACAGGTATTTGTTTTATTAAAACCGGAAAAAATGTAAAAGTTCACATTTGTGTAGTCTGTAAGGATCAATGATTTTCCCACAGTTGTCAAACTTAATTTAATTACACAACTAAATTGAGAACACTGTTCCAAGTACATACAGCTTTTCATTAGTCACTATAGTGCCTGATTTTATTTCCAAACCAAGCCTAAGCAACATGGGTGATAATCTAAGACTGAGTTTTGGAAGCAAGCAGTGATGTTTCTGTGAGCATAGAGGAATGTTACTGTTGAGGGAAGTTGCAAGGCAGTTATCCCAGGACTGTTGAGGGTTTGCTAACTTCAGCTGAGTATCTGGGTTGAGGAGAAAAGTTATCCAGAACATAATAGCCAGCAGGACTGTAGTGGACACATTTGAGGGATATGGCTGACGTGGATTGTGTAATGGGGCGGTGTTATTCCATGCAATGTAAGACTCCACTTCTGGTCAGTCCCCCAAAATGAGCAGGATTGTGCATTTTCTTTTTGGGCTTCTGGTGCTGAGCTGCTCATTTTCTGGCTCATCAGTACTGACAATTCTTGTATTTTAGCACTCTTTGGCTTAACCCTTGTTAAGTACCTTTATTAACACAAGACAGTAGATGGGCAACTTTGTCATATTCCGGATGGTCCAGCCTGGACCTAACCACATACAGATGGGTCTTTTCCAGCACTGTTTTGCAGTTTCCTGTTTAGCCTAGGGACTGTGAGAAAATACCACAGGACCTTGCAGTTCCCTATGTGTCAGGTTGTCTGCCATTACCGCTGTGTCAAGGCTGTGGGTCCTGCCTCCTTCGTTCTTCAGTTGCTTCTGAATGAAACAGCTCCCCTCTTCTCTTGGCTCTGCATACCCTTCACTACATACTTTCTTTTAGACCAGGATTTTGCTTTTCAAACAAGTTTTCTCTGGGCGAGTATACTTTTCCTTGTGTGTGAAAGCACTTCCCTACAGCAGTTGTATGCTGCTGGTTGTTATATCTGAGCATGCACAGCGCACCAGTTGTGAAGGGTGATAACTAGGTGAAAAAAGAAAATGAAAAAAAAAAAAGAAATTCCACATAACAGTTGTGCAGGATGCCTTAAACATCTGTGGAAAATATCTCACATGAAACGCACATAAATTTTCTTGAACTTCTTTTGAAAGCTCTTCTGAAAAGGAGGATTGATGCCTAGTATCCTGCTAGAATTCGATAATCTGAAGATCCAAAATGGATAGGTTTCCTCTGAGGTCTAGTCAGCATACGCAAGAGTGTGTGTGTGTGCGTGCTTGTGTGTGTACAAAAAATATACGTTTTTCTTCTGATTTAAACAAAGGGAAGGTATTATAAAAACGTGTACATTTAATTGTCATGGCAGGAGGAAAAAATACTTGCAGAAGCTTAATAAAAAGCTTTCTTCTTCTGTTTCAGGACTTCATTAAATATTCTTCTTAAGTTATACCTAAATACTAATAATATTTTGTGACCACCAGAGTGCACGTAGTTCCGATTGTAGTAAACCTCTCCATTTCAGAGATCTGAACATTCCCTTTTCTTCTTCATATGGGAAATAAACTTAAAACTTAATTCAGTCTGATGCTATGTTTCTTTATAATAAATTCTTACAAGTGTCTGAAATGGTTGCTTTATGTTGTTGAATGGGTGTGTCATTCCCCTGTTAAGAGTAATTGCATCCTTTAAAACATAGTAATGACTAATGTCTAATGAAGAAACGCTGTTAATAGAAACAAGTTATGGAAATAGCACAAATAGCATGTCATGTAACATTTTTGTTTATGATGAACTCAGACAAACTTGTGTCTTATAGTGAAATGGCAAGCTTTTACACCCACCTGGTATGTTGGCTGTGGAAAATTACCCCCTTTAAACCATTAATGTTAGAGTGATACCTTTAATTCCAAACAAACTTCTCTTTTGTTAACCTTTGTTTTGCAACAAAGTGGCTTGCTAATGATACCTTAGGAAAAAACGGCCAATGAGATGGCAGTATATAGTGAAAAATTTAAATTTGTTGATGGGGCACTGTAAGTAAAACTGTTGGTGGCGCAAAGTAGTAAGTACTGGAATAACTAGTTGTATGCATCTGTGAGTCTAGTTGGAACTGTAATAACCAGAGGCAAAAAAGTCTGTTCATGCTGTACAGTTATGGGTTTGGTAAATAAATACTGATGTGCATATAGTAGGATGGAAAATAATATTTTACGTGTTGTACTGTTTTGCTTAAACTGATGCAGTTTTATTTAGATACTGTGTTTGGTGCAGGTCACGTTACCTGTTCCTGGCTTGATTTTCCTGCTGTCTTGTGCAAAGCTACTAGAGCACAGAAAAAACTGCCCATTGAGAAGAAATCAAATATGTAAATACAAGAGATTTAAAATATCCCGTGTTTTAAAACCATGCAGTTAAGTCATTGGTATTCACTGCCATTGCTCAACTGCAGTCCTCCGTGCAGCTATTTGTATTACCCCAGGATCTGTAAAAGGGGAGAATGAAAGAAATTATTTTAGTTTCTCCAGAACTTGCATTTTCTGGAAGAATGGGATGGCAGCTCTATGTTTTATTACATCAAAGATTATTGCATCTGTCACGTTGTGCCGTTGTTGAATAATAGTCACATCTTCTGTCATTAGTCAACTCCTTGATTAGTCTTCTGGGTAGAGAGATGTTACTAGTGGATGTAGTGGTACCACGGATGAAGTCTAGTTTATAGTTTAAACTTGCAACTTTGGTTTCATCAGGTTAAAATACTTTCTGTTGCAGCTAGACATTTGCATAGCTTCTGACTGTTCTGTGAAATTCAGACACATAAAACTGTGAGCCAGTGAGTCTGACTGAATTGGTATAGTTCCATTAAAGGGAATGTTATCAGGAATATTACCTTTTACCTGTTTTATCAAAACCTGTATGATTTTAGGTGCAGATCTTTTTGTCTTGATTCAAAACGAGGAAAGACTGTTTCTCATTAAACCAAACTTCTGTCTTGCAAGTTTAGTCTATTATATGACTAGAAAATAAATTCCTTAGATCTAGATCATCACATTCTCTGATTGCTTAGGCTTATATATATTTGTCTTGTTTATTTAAATTTTCTCAGAGTTCTGCTTGTGTTTTTACATTAGAGTTACCATAAACAAATATGGGAGGTAATGCAAAATACTTTGTGCTGTTCAAAAAAAAAAAGGAAATTTTCCTAAACAGAATTGTAAAAACTGAATGCAAGAATATGATTAAGCTGTCTTGGGGACATCCGTTCTAAATTTCATGTGGTTTAATAGTGATGCTACTTCAAAATTGACCATTTTTGCTTAGAGTGCTTTTTATTCAATGTATGACTATTTTGGAATCATATCTAACAATTTTTTTCTATCTTTTACAGACTGGACTTTTGACATTCTTTTCATGAAAGAGGTTTCCAAGTAGTTGTCTTATAATAATTTTGAGAAGAAGTTCTATGTAGCTCTTACTTTCAAGAGTGCTGCAAAAATGATAACTTCAGATTTGCCAGTACTACAGTGAGTATACGTTTCTCTGTATATTTGAAATCTTCAGTATTAAAAGTTGAAGTAAACAGAGAGGTGTTCGTGAGGATCAAGCACAAGCTTGAGAGAAGTGCAGATTAGCGTGACTATTCCAGGCCTCCTCTGTTTTTATTTGCTGAAAAACTGTGTAAAAAAATTTAAAACACTTAATCTAAAAGATATTTCTTTATATGTATGGAGATTTAACTTTGCTGTGAAAACCAAAACAAGATCTTTGCTACTTCTATGCTTCTGAATGTTCTGAGATTTCAGAAACATGTGTGGGGTTTAGTCATAATTGACTGTATTTGTATATTCCAGTTGTGTACTCTTTCTTACAATGAGCTGTTTTTATTGTGCAAAATGCCTTTGGCTTCTTCAATTGAAGACAGCAAGTGGCATTAGCATGTTTTGATCTTGCTGGGAAATAGGAGTGGCTTATACAAATGAGAACCTCGCTGTGCTTGGTAAAGTGAACTCTTGGAAAGAATAGAGTGGAAGTCTATGAGAGGAGCTAGAGAGTAAATCAAGTAGAGTTAAGAAAGGAATTTTAGAAATGGGAACAAAATGGAGCTTTATTTGAGGTGGTGGGTTGACTGTGGCTGGCTGCCAGATACCCATGCAGCTGCTCTCTCACTCCCCTCCTCAACAGGACACAGGGACAAAATAAGATGAAAAAGCTCATGGGGCAAGATAAAGACAGGGAGATCACTTACCGATTGCCCTCACGGGCAAAACAGACTCGACTTGGGGACAGTTAGTTTATTGCCAATTACAAAAAAGATTCGGGTGATGGTGAGAAACAAAGACAAAAACTAAAACGTGTTCCCCTCCCTGCCCTGCCCTTTCCCTGGGTTCAACTTCACCCCTTCGTTCCTGACCCCTCTACTCACTCCCCCAGCCTGGGGCCCTCAGAGTGTGGGTACCTGCTCCAGTGAGGGCTCCCCAGAGGTCTGCCCGGGGAGGGTCTGTGCTGGGGTGCCAGCTGCACCTTCTCCCTCCTCCTCCTCCTCGCAGGGCTGTTCCCTCGCCCCACAGGGCATTCAGCCCTTTCTTCAGTAGCTCTTGCAGGGGCACCCATGGCTCCTCTGACCGGCCGTCAGAACCGGCCGTGTCTGGCACAGGGCAGTCCCGGCCTCTCCTCACGGAGATCCCACGGCCCCGCCGCCGGCTCCTGGGCACCTAGACCAAATACATTCGGTAATTATCTAAAGTTAAGGGTTTTTTTGCTTGGAACGAACATATGAAAATAGGAATTGTCACAGGGTGTAAAAGAGCCTCAGTTTGTTGTGGTTGAGTGGTGTTCCAAAGCTAAGATTTCAAATGCCTTTATTTAAGAAACTGAATGCTTGGACAAATGTAAAGTTATTTGACCTTAATAATAACGTGCTCTGCATTGCAATTTTTTATTACATTTTTAAAACCTCTTTCAAAAAAAGTTAATTTCTGCTGTGGGTGAGCACATGGCTAAAGACAGGGATGACCCTGATGGGTAGCACTGAGGAGGGAGTGTCAGCCCTCGGGGGGGATTCTGGTTAGCTTTGAGGGTAGTTGTGGAAAAAATCTTTCTTGGTTCCTATTTTCCTGGATGTGCCACATTCAAGAAGTGAGAGTATGCTTGTGAAATGTGCTAAGGACAAAAAGCTGGGAGATTCTGTCACGGCAATGGTAGGAAAGGGATATTCCCATTCCCAAGTTAAGAAGCGAGGTGGCCTTAAGCAAATGAAATATCTTAGAGTTTAAGGTTAAAAAGTGTGTATTAATAGATTCGGTAGCTCTGTACACCAGCTGAAAAACCTGGGGGATGTTAAAGATGTCAGCATGTTCTTTAATCAGAAGATGATTGTGAGCCACCATTATTATGCAACGTTAAAAAATGAAAGAAAATATGTATGTTGTTTTTTTCCGGTAGAGCTGGGAATCTAATGCCACTATGCGAAGTGTTGGTGAGATTTCATCATCAGTAATACATATAATTTAGGTTGCTTGTAAACAAGAGGAGGTCTGTCTTTCTACAAAAAAATCAGTAGGATTTGCACATAATGGTTTTGAGACTGTTCTAAGGGCTCAGAACATTTAAGTCTAGTGTGGACAAGGTATCAAAGAAAGTGATAACCACTAATTCAGTAGGTCCCAACCAGACTTTCGTCAGAAAGGAGTCTGACTAAGGGTGAGAAAACCTGAAGCAGTCTTTGGTTTAGGGGTATTAGCTTCACACATTTAGATTTGGGAAGCAACAGTCCGGTTCCACACAGAGAAAGCCAAGGTTTTCTTTCTAGCTCTTAAATAAGCAGCTTTGAAGGATTATTATAATCTACCACTCCTATGTCTTATTTCTACTTTTTCATAATGTTTTCTAATCTTTTTGGCTACCTACTTTAAACAAAGGGTCCTAAAGTCAATTTGATGTGTTAATGTACTTTGCTTAGGACTGTATCAAATATTCCTTCCCAAATTCCCCTCTGTTGAGGGGACATGAAAGGAGAAATCTTTAATCTTACTGGTTTCGTAGAGGTGGCTTCAGAATGCAGTGAAGACAGGATTTCACTTATTGGTGTTTCAGATGTAGGGAAAAAACCCTCTGGTGTATTTGACCTGAATGACTTGACTGTTATGAGTCTTCTCTCAGTGGCATGACTTATATTTGCTGTGAGGCATGTTCCTCCTTAGATTTTGAAGTTCAACCATGAGAGCTGATTCATCCATGATTCATAAGCCTGTGCATTTAGCCATTTTTCTTCATGAATGCTTTTTTTTTTTTCACAAGGCTGAGCCTGGTGGTAGCAATTACTGAATTTATCTCTGCCAGAACCTTAAGCCACCTCAGCAACACCAATAAAAGCTTATAGAAGCATTTTTATTTACAAAAACTGATACCTCAAGATAGGTTTTTGGTGTGGTGTCTTTTTAAGGGGAGGGTGGTATAAGCTCTATAGCTAGGGCTCTATGTAGCAGTAGAAGGAAGGTAAATTTGTTTTGATTTATTTTTGCAGAGATGTGAAATTTACTGTGTCCGTGGAAGTATGTTCTGCAGAAGCACGACATGGTAAAGGGCTGCCCAGTAATCTGTTAATTTTTCATTAGTATATGGTTAGTTTCAATGGCTAGTTATTACAACTTTGCAATAATATCTGGAGTTTTTAGGAGGGATCCTGAAGCTGAGCTACTGTCGGTTTTCTAGGATGCTTTAGCCACCACAGAAACCAGAAAGAAAAGCAGGGTAAAATTAAGCCCCTAAAAGGGGTTTATCACTTGTCTGCTCTACTCTGCCCACCCCAATCTTGTAGGTCTCCCACACTCTGCCAAATTCTCTTATGTCTCTTATCGTATCAAAGGTGTCTTTAGAGAGGAAAGGTTTAGCCTTGGCACCTCCATCTCTCCTCTTGTTAGATGAGACATATTAGGCCCAGATTATCTTCCCTCCCGACAGCTTCAGGAAAGATAAATTGTGACAAAGCCTAAGTTTTCCCCTCAGGTGACTAGTCACGCACATGTAAAATAGGGATAGGATAATTCTGGTCTATTAAGATGTGGATGACTGCCACCAGATAAATTACTTCCTAGCACTTCTGCAATATGTGTAAGGGATGAGGGAGATCAATACTGGCCAGATGCTCTTCTCAATGAGTGTTAAAAACCTGGCAGAACTGCAGGCAGTTAAGAGATGCTCTACTCCTCTGAGTTCAGAAATAAGAAGAGGGGGGGGTGTGTACCCACAGCAGCTGTAAGGCTTTGACAGAAGCAAGAAGCGCTACTTCCCAAACTGAAGGGACTCAAGGCCACAGGGGAAGGGCCTTTCTGTGCAGGGGTTGCATGATTCAGACAGAATTCCCTGTTGCTTGAAATGATGTTTATTTTAGTGTTCAATCAGCCAAGGACTGTAGGTTGTCCTTGATCCTGTCTCCCTGCTCCAAATAATTTGAGGATTGAAGGAAAGTTACTTTCTGAGGTTTTCCCCTTACTCCTTACATACTTAATATTCTTTGCTGGAAAGAAATCTCCTCTCTGCCTCGCATACTGTTAGGGTGAGATTCATCTTGTTTAATTTCAAACATTTACACTTGAGCTGCTTGTCTAGATCACCTTACCATCAATGGAGAGAAAAGAAAATCTGTAAAACCTAAACAGTCAGACCAATTTTGGACACTGACCTTAGCATGAGGTATATTGCACCTTATTTTCTGCATTGCATATGTATCAAATTTAGATTAGATGATTCTCACCCTTAGTACTGGTTTATTGAGCCTTTCCCAAAAGGCTTCCAGCAAAGCAGAGAAGTTCTACCAGAAAAATATTAGAGAAGCATGGTTATCAGGTTTAAGACAACAGTCTGTTGAAGGCAAAAAAGAGAAGGTGGTTAATAATTAAACTGTTCCTTATATATGCAGTGTTCCAAAGCAATTGAAATTTCCATAACTAAATACATAAATGTTAGTAGGTTTTGCTAGACCCAGACAGAGGCTGTGGCAAGGTCAAGTTCCCTGTGGACTAGATGCATGCAAAATAGTACTACAGTTTAAATTTATTTATATAGCTCTAGAGTTTCAAGGGAAGTGTTTGAGCCATTTGCCTGGTAAATCTGGTTTTAATAGAGAAAAATCTTTATCCTGATGATATTAGGGGTGCGGTTTTGGAAGCTAGCAAAGCTACAGCATTTCCCCAGGAATGGGGGCATTGCTTAGACCACACCATGCCTAAAATTTTTCCAGTAAGGG
>VYZV01006643.1:57015-73235 GCA_013401275.1 Pandion haliaetus | reverse complement strand
GATGGATCTCATTTAGGTTTCTACCCACATGCCTAACCTCTCTGCTCTCCTTTTATTTTCCATCCTGTCTACTGTTTGCAATCTCTTCAAATTCTGCACCTTCAGCCCACTTAATTAACATGTCGTTTACTCTTCTTACAGATCACTAATATTTCCACAGGGATAGATGACAGTCTGCTTAGCAAGTAACATATCTGGCTAACAATTTACAACTATTAAGGAGCTTTTTAATTTAAAGGTTCCTTACTTTTAGGAACTTTCAGTAAAGAGTTATTACATAAGCTTTATCTCAAAACACAAAATAAGTTTCTCCCACCCTAGAATGTCTTGAACTCTCATCCAAAAAAAAAGGTTACTACTAACACCAGAATTTCCTCCAATCTGAAGGAAATTTTGCTGACAGCTGCATGCTTGGGCTCTTTAGGGAGGAAAAGTTTCGTGGGACAAAATCTCCTACATTGCACAGACAGCAGCCACCCAAAACCTCATCAGGTAACGCCACAGCTGTGTGCCACCTCCCATCCACCTTTCTGCAGTAAACTGGGCTTTTCATCTCTCAAGATTCCCAGTATTTTGTAAGAGTACACCAACTTCAAGATTCAGATTTCAAGAGCTTACTTCTCAAGAGGTGAACATGTAATAGAGCTTCATTTTCCAACTTAACACGTGACATTTCCTCCACACAGAAAAAACTTAATCACAAAGTTGACACTTCTCAAACGCTTAACTAGCAAACATTCATGGTTGACTATGGGTAATTTTTCTTCACTCCAGTTTCTACCTCCAAAGCAATCACTTCTCCATACAAAGAACTTTCTCTGACAAAGTTATTTTTCATACAGGTCTAAGTCAGGAATATAAACAAGAGAAAAGTCCCTCACTTTCATTGTATTTCCTTGAAATTCGAAGTATTAGCTTCCCTGATTCCCCCCCCCCAGTCTTAAATTTCAGGATTTCTTATTCAGTGTATCCTTGAGACATTAAAGCAAAGAGTAAGCTTCAGACTTTTCTCAAGTTTTACATTCCTTAGTGTTATGATTAACGTCTTATTTGCTTTTTAGTCCAATGCACTAAAAAGAACAATTATTTGTCAATTTTAACTACTGTAAACTTCTGCCTAGCTTTACATGCTGCATATTTACAATGCCCAGTGAAAAGTTAACAACACTGTTTTAGACAATACAATGTGGACTAAAAAGAAAGATTCCCTATATAATTCTATTACTGTAGCACAGACTTAGGTTATTCAACAAAAACAGTTATTGTTTCTGTTTATAAATTTAGGGATGCAACACATAGGAAGCATATTTGTCTAAGAAAAAAAGAGATCTGACGTTATAATGAAAAAAGCAAGATAAATCTTATTCATAAGACATAACAATGAAAGTGCGTTTGGTTCTCGTACTTGACCTCATCTTAAAAGTTCACATTTAAGTCCAAACCTGGTGTTGGAAGGATGGGAGATAAAGATATTAAAAACAGTATCACTCTTTCTTCAGANTTTATTTTCTTTTGGAAATGTAAGACTCTTATGACATAGTCATCTTTGCATTTGTTATTTGAAAACATACAGTTCTAATTTGCATTATACAATCCAGGCTATTCTCCCATTACACAGAAAATGTATGGATTAGATTTTTCGTCTTAGTAGTAACAGGAACAAAAAAGTCATTTTGGCATTCAAAACAATGAGCATTAAAGACTCAACAGCCTCTTCAAAGCCCAAGATCGTCAATACATGACACAATCAGAATTCAGACAAATTTTCTCAGACTGGTTTTGCATATAGGGAGAAATTATGATGCCAAATTTCAAGACTACCTTAGCTGATATCTCGAAAAATGCAATCATATTCCATCAAAATTACAGTAGCAAAAGTATTAAAAAATCTTTGCTCTGGGGCTTGGATAACAACTGCTTCTTGAGTATCTGCCTGCTGGTTCTGGCTCTTGTAGGCTAAACAAAACCAATTGAAAAAACACTTCAGCTAAGCCTTACCTTGCTGTGGACATTCCAACTGTCAAGTGTTACATTAAAAAGAGCCTTTAGTGCCTCAATGGCACAATCTGTCTCTTGCAAGGATAGAGGAGGCCTGTCACGATCTTCCGCTGCTTTATATTCTTCCGTCCATCTTACACTCAGAGAACTTTCCAAAGCCTGAGTCAAAACTTGCACCCCTTGTAGTTCCTGACGCAACTGCGATCTAATATCTGTGTGCAGAAGTGACAAGAGGAAGAGGAGACGCAAATCGAAGCATTTAATGTCATCAACGAACTGTTGGTCCTTGCATTTTTCCAGAAGATTACACAGCATAGCTGCAAGATTCAGTTCCAAACTGAGCTTCTGTGCAACAGCACTATTAAAAATTACGTTACAGAGGCATTTTAAAGCTTCTACTATAACAGGAAATTCAGACACTCTCTCTAAAGGATCTTCCACAGTGTCCAGCTTTGCTAGCCTCATAAGGATCTGCATGTTCCTCTTTGTGGTTACAGGCACTAAAACCTTCTTGTCCCTGGAGAGAATCCGGAGGGCCTCCAGGCAGGCAACTTGACATGAAGTTTTTGTGTCTTTTTCAAGGATGTTTAGAATTCCCTCACACAGTTTCTACACAAACACAAAGAAACAAAAAAAAGAAACAGTTTTAGCATCAAAATATTGGTGGTAATAGGAAACTACTTTTGCTAAGCTTCCATATAACTTTCGAGTTTTCATCTGACTTGACCTGAGAAACTAGGTATTCTGTATTAGCTCTTCAAAACATAAACTACTGCAAAAGACCTCCATCAAAAGCAGTTTTCCTCATGGATACAATCCAAATACATCAAACCTAGCAAAAGCATTAAGCCAAAACAGCAGATGCTATCCACCATTGCCAGTTAGGAAAGTCTTCTCAGTATCAGGACTAAAAACTTGAGTAGCCAGAGTAACAAGGCTAGACAGAAGTGAAAGGTTTTAAAAATACATCAAGGTAGAACAGTCACACCTACAGTACCTGCAAAATCGTAAGCTGAGGTTGTTTCAGTGAAGAGGCTTGGAGAAAAGAAACCAAACCAAACTAACTGCTGCTCAGTATACAAGCATTAGTACTCCATGTCAGGGAACAGCTATAATTTGTGTTGCCACTTCAACCTAATCTACGGACTTCTCCCATCTTAAGTAAGATTCTTAGAAATGTTACCTCTGACATAGAAATATAATGCAGTTTTATTGGAAGATTTAGGCTGTAGCAGTTTTACCAAACCAGCAAAACTGCTGCTTTGTCAACAAAGACTGTTCTTGAAGTCAAAATACTTCACTGACGCTTTATACTGATGTGAATGCAGGGATAAACATTAATCATATAAATGCAGCATAAGAAAGTACAACACTCCAAGAATCTGAAGGTCAGATAATATCTGAATTACAGAAGAATTACCTTTTATAAGACAGAAACAGACAATCAGATGATCCATCGAAAGCAAGAAAAGACAGGACAGAAGAGATTGCTTGCTGGGGAAGGACTCCATAGGGTTTTCATGCCTTAAGCTCAGGACAACACTATTACTCATGGGTACCAGAGCCAGAAGTATAGTTACAAAGAAGGTCCCAGATAAGTGGCAATACAAACTGCATTGTACCTTACAGGACACAGTTCTTCCCTGCTTCTCAGCCCCCAAGCTTTGTGTCTTGACCACTGACACTAATAAATTACCAAAGAAGCCAGAGTAGCAACTGAGTTGAATAGCCCTAGTGCAGAAGTCCACTTACGGACCTGAAATTCATATTGTGATCTCAGGCAGTATATGTCAATAAGGAAGTAATTAAAAAAAAGCATAAGAATACTAGTAAAGTGAAAAATAGTTCTTGGGGAATGGTCTCTGGAATGGCATTTTTCACCACCACCACAACAAAAAGGCGGGGAGCACAGCAGCCCATCAACCTGACCCAAAGTTCAAAACAAAATTTCCACTTGGGACATCCACGCAAGTTTTGTTACTGTGATCACTTACAATTAAAGCCAAAAGAACAACAACAACAAAAGGTTAAGTCTAAAGCAAATCTAGAACAGACACTCCAGAAGAATAAGGGAGAAAACAACACAAGTCTTCAACAATGTTAAAAGACAATCTGTAAACAAAGTCAGACAGTAGGAACTCACAATATGATTTCTCGTATGCTTGTCCTGGGGTGAAGCCCACCCAAAAGCACCACCCAGACGACCAAGACCTTGTCTACATCTCCACAGCCCTGACTAGATTAATCCAGTAAGAGTTTGAAAACAAGAAGAGAGCTCCACCTCTTATTATCATACAGGCAACATGAGAAACCTTCATCAAAATATTATACACTCTGCAACAGCATAAAGCCCACATTTAACCACCTGCACAGGCATATAGGTACTTACCATGGGAATTTCACAGACAAGCACCTGGAAAAAGATACTGAAGGAGTTTTCAGAGGTCTTCAACATTAACCTAATGCTGCTCCCACCAATCTGTACAACCCCCTGACTTGAGCATAGTATGCTAGACATGCACCAAATGTTTCTGAAGGTGGCATCTTCGACGCATTTTTTAAAAAACGCATAGGAAACAAAGAACGAGCAGTCTAGATCCACAGTCAAATTACCTGGTCACAGCTCAACTTCTTACAAGAATTTTGTTTCTACTGTTAAGAATTTTCCATACAATTAACTTTGCTTTGCAAGCTGAAGCAACGGTCGTGAAGTCTGTTTGGTTTTGAGGAGCAGCACAGAACTGAATGGACAGTTCGGGGAACTCCAGGAAAAGGCTCGTGTATTCTGTTCCCTGTTTAAGCACATTTCTATTAGACTTAGCATTGAAGTCTTCCTTGTTGACATCAGCTGCTACAACATGGTCTGTAATAATTTACCCAAATTCAACAGCTGGTTCACCAACTAGAGTCTCCCCTCTCTTCATGAACTGCCTAGCAGTACCATATTAACAACACAAGAAGCCAAATTACCAGCCTTCCCCAAACCAAGATGCTGAATGAACACTTCAAAGACATACTGGGCCAGACAGACTGCCTGATCAGTAAATAAATGTAGCACAAAAACCTATCTGATTTTTCATTAATTGTTTCGTAACAACATAGTGCCGAAGGTTTCTTCTAGGACTTTGAATACCAAGCATCACTTCATAAATTATCTGACCTGATCAATACCCACTGAAATTAAGGGGAGTTTCCACTCATTTTTGTTAGCAGCAGAGCCTATACACATCTTGCATCTGGCACTCTGGTCTTTAATCTCAGTCAGATAAAACCTGAATGTTCATTTGACTACAAAGAGACCAACCCTCCCAAATTCTAACTGATTTTTTTTTCCCCCTAAGTTGCACACACCTGCTGCTATGGATGTGTCACCGCCACGTGTCAAAAGCACTGCAGGGGAGATCCCAAAGGGCACCAAACTCCCACTGACTTGCCATGGGAGGTGGAAGCCTAACCCTCCCTCTATACATTTGAAGTCTATCTTTGCAATTTAATTAAAGATTAGAAGAACCATCATCTCACGGCTTCAAATCTTAGTGAAATGCAGCAACAGAAGATTCTTAACTCTGAACAGCTGTACTAAAGATAGATAGTAAATAGAACACAAGCAATTTTTTTGAGATTTAGCAACCTACTTACAACTTAAAAAAAACAAACCATCACTGTGCTTGTAAGGTGCTTCATTTCCTACATATTCCTGAAGCCTTAGCTGTATAAAAGGTTTCACAATACAAGCAAGGCTAGAGTTTATTTTTAAAAGCATTGATTATACAGTGTTATGCATCCTATATTAACAACTAAGCCATCACACACTTAAGAACAGGTTACTAAGCTTCCTAGCCATTACAGCAAAATACTTTTTTNTTTTTTTTTTTTTTTTGTAAGATGTAAGACTCACTTAAGTGAAAAACACATAGGAACTGCTGTCAAACTTCTCTGGAGTTAGACCCTGGTGAGCCATCAAGAGTGACTTTAAAGGAACCAGCATTCAGTTATGATACTGCCACTTGCAATACTGCCGATACCCGTGACAGCGAACGACTGCTGGTTGATCTCAAGTGCCAATAGGAGCTAAGGAAAAAATAGAGCATCTGATTATAGTTGAAGAGTTATCCATGGAAAGTTTTGAAGCAAGGAAACAAAATTCATCCTATTAGGAAATTGCCTTGGAGACAAGTAAAACCAAATGCCATACAGCACATTTTCTGCTTTCTCCTTGACAGTGTGAGGGAAGTGATGCACAGACAGAAGAGAAACAGGAAAGGATGTGACCACAAAAGTATTATTATCCTTTTCATTTTCTTTAGGTGGTGCTGCTTCTACCACCCTGTAGGCCATTAGCATGGCATAAACTAAGGGACACAGACGTTATTTGGCTGGAAATGAAAGCAAGTAAAAGAATTCAGACAGCAAGGTACCTCCCCTTTCATAAAATACATGATGACTGTCCTAGTTTCAGGGTTTTGTTACTATCCCCTAAATTACTGTATGAATTTAATATTTTTTGAGTTCTATCCTTTTAACATTCAGAAGAAAGTTTGACTTTCATCACTCATGCTACAGCAAGAAGTGGTTTTTCACATACTTTTCCACAGAATCCAGAAAGTTTCTAGTATTTTTAAGTATTTTTTTTTTAATTGTAAAATACATTCACTTCTCTGAAATTCAAGAATTCTCAGCTTTCATGCTGACAGTAAGGTTAAGACAGAGCAACACACACTGTTCCTTTTGTCTGTGCTGTAGCATAAGTAACAGTAAAAGATTTTACAATTTTATTGTGTGTTAAAGCAGGAAGCTCAGAAACACCCATCTGTCATCTTGTCTTGATGAGTAAAATATTAATGCATTTTGGTCCTTTATCCCAATAGCATAAATGCTTGATGCTAAGAAGCAACACGGTCCCATAGAAAAAGCAATATCCTGAGATATGAGAGACCTGCATTTTCTTCCTTACCCCGCCACACACCTATTGTGTGGCTTTAGGCAAAAAGGTATCACCTCTTCCAATTTTCTTTCACCATCTTTATTTACAAGCTTCTGTTTTCCACACTCAACCTCAGCTGGGCATACTAGGTACTTGTGCAAAATAGGGTACTTCATGATCTTGTTCTTTGGTCCTGGGGTGCCTGCATGTGACGTCCTCTTCCACCTCCTCTCTTTGTGCTTGAAGATGTTTAAAAAGCACACTTAACCTATATTCACTTTTTTCAATTCACAGACCATTAAACTTTGGCTACATTATGTCAGCTGAATTTACTGTAGCTTCTCAACACCAGAGTAATAAATGTCTTGGTGAGAAAAGAAGACAATTTCCCTTTATTTGCTTCTTCCTCTTTGGCAAATCATTCTCTTTACTTATACAGGCCTTCAGACTAGAGCAGGAACAAGAGAATATAGTCTCCATTCTGCAAGTATTCAAATCCAAGCAAACACCACTGCTTGCCTGAATATAGCATTTAATTTAGACACTGATTATTCAGAGCTAGAAGAGCTGCAATTCAAAGGTGAACAACAAAAGTTCTGTTAAACATTACAGAAATAGAGTGCATACTTTATCTCTTCTTTTCTGCATCTTTATTTTTTAATTACACCAGAGATGCCGTAAGTACCAGGAGAGGTACACTTCTTAGCAATCAAGTTAAAACTAAAACAAGGGAAAAAAAACCAACCTGTTGTCAAATTGACTTGGAAATACATGTTGCTACCACCTTGCTCCCATTTTCCACTTTCCTGGGTGACAGAGCACATTAGTAACAAAATTGCCAGAAAAGTCCATCAGGAACAGAAATTCTACAACAGCAGAACACAGGAGGTGTGCTTGGTTTTGTATCACCTTCACTCGTTTCTCCAGATTAATGTTCTTAAGACTTCTTTGTATACTTCAAGGCATAAATACATGCATCTTGATGGAACAGCAATTGATATTAGCACATGGGGAGCAATACTAGTACAACAGACTTACAAAACTCTTACTGCACTTCTTAGGCTTAACTTAGACAAAAAACAAGCTTCATAAAGCACTGTCTACAAAAATCAAATGTGTCCTTCCCACTCTTCTTTAATAGCTAGGAAAGAAAAGTCATAGGCCTAGCAGTGAGTGCTTGCTCACTCTTTTAGCATGGGTGAACCAGAAGCCACCGTATCTTTGGCCTCATCAAGTACTATGTGCCAGAGCACATAATTTATTTAGCAGAATGGGAAAAACCTAAGTGGTACCAGGTCATGCTTTCCTTCTCCTGCACTGCCTTAAGTCCATCTAGTTCACTTTGTCTTCTGACTCACGTTTTTCAACATTTTCAAATTTCAGTTTTAATTAACTTGTCTCTAGGGCTTCAAGAGAAGCATGTTCTTAATTCAATTCAACCTAGTTCTGCAGCTGTTCAGCGGCGAGAATGGTTAATAAAATCAGTGGTAGTGCCAAACACAAAGTTCACAAGGAACTGTATTTCCCCAATAGGTCGATTAGGTCTACTATTGTTTACCCCATCTGTATTGTTATCTATTCCTCAAATTTACCTTCTACCTTACTACAAACATGAAGACTCATATCAGACCCTACCCAATTTTCAGGTAGATGAAAGGAATGTTCGCAGTAACCACAATAACCTGCACATTAATTTTTACAACTCTTAAGTTTCCATGGTTCTCAAAGTTATTCAGAAGCGCCTCTTAAAACACAAGTCCCTCTCCATCTCATATAAGGCAAGATTAAGTATTTTACATGTGGCCTGTATTTTCAGTAGACTACGCAAATCAGTGTTGCAGAAAACCAAAGAGAAACTAAGTTTTTGGCAAGTCAGAGAAAAGAGATTTCAGGAGCAGAGAGGCATAACTTGGAAATGCTGAATAAGAATGTTGGCTGATCATTTCTGCTAACAGGAGCAGCATTAAAAGAATAAAATAATTGTTTTATTCTGCTATTAAGTTTCAGAGTTAAGCATCCACGGCATTAAGAAAGTAAGCCCAAGATTATTTGAAATGTTAGTTCAAGATTTCATTTTTTCTGGAAGTCAAGACAACATTTATATAACATTTATGATCCACTGTGCTGAATAATGGGACAATTAGATAACCTCCTATGGAAAGGCCATGCCCAATTTTTGCCTAGTCTTTCTGGACAGATGTGGGCAGGGAGGAAAGGTGTTCAGCTGTATTCCTTGAGGATTCAGTCTGCTTCACTTCAGATCTTCATTGTTCAACCTGTATCGACAGTGGGAGGTTGGCCTGTTTGGCAGGAACCTTCCAGCTCTGACATGGCAGAGGTCCAAGTCACAGGTCTGAACATGTGAGAGCTTAGGCTAGACGGCACTCCACAGGTGAGGTGAGAAGTACACACAGTAATCAGTGTTGTCAGAACCGGTGGAATAAACACTTGGTTCAGAGTCACAGGAAGGTGAAATTCTGCACAGCTGCACTCTCAGCAGGGAGAACCCTTTATAACCTCTGTAACCCAGTGGTGAAAGAAGGGTTTTAAAAGGAAATACGGGTTTCACTGGCTTGCCATAAACCTTAAGGGATGTAAAAACTGAAAAATGCTGGATTTGAGTGGGCAGAACCAGAAGGAATTAGAACAAATGCTTAGTATTAATGAAGTGATACTCAGTAACTTTTCTTCTCTTACAGACTGGTACTCCCTTAAGGGGCTTCAGTAAAGTCAGAACAATAACAACAATTAATACTAAGATACCACACAGTGTGCCCACAGGAGCGCTCGAGCTTAATATTTTTATAGGACATTCACTAAAAGACTTTACAAGCTTGCAAGGAAGTTACTGGGAGGAGAAAAGTTCTGTGCCTTTGTGGCTGCAGGAACCTTCAGACCTCCCAGAAGTGTCACAGTGTCAACAGCACTATCTAATAACGGGGTTCTTCTGAGATTTAGAGCATGACAGCATTTTGCTCCACCAACATACTTTACTGCTTCTATCCTTCCAAAGTTCAAATACAGTACAGTCCACAGCCTTAAGGAATCTCCCCACATCGGGAGTTTAATTAGGAGAGAAAGTCCCGCAATACATTTGGTATGATTACCATCATCCATTTAACACCTTTAAAACATTCAGCAATGCAGGCGAAAAGACTGTTTTGGTGATTTTCTTCACAGTAAAGGAGACCTTGATCCATTATGTTCAAACTGAACCTGAACAAGAAATCAAGAAAACTGATCTCAAACTTTAAAGATTTGTATTACAGGACCGACCCAAGACAGTAAGCAGGAGCCAGTATAGTAGAAACCATATGTTTTAAGTACTACAAGAGGTGAAGCAGACAAAACACAAGGAGTTGAAGTGGAATTATGTCAGTCATGAAGACCCTACCATTTCAGGTAAGAATATGGCTTGTGAGTAATATTCTTATATTTGGCTGCTGCTTCCTTTTTTTCCCCTTCCTCCCCAAAACTCAGCATCTTCATCCAATGTAAAAAGTCAGTCTTGCTTGCTATCTTGGATAGATTTACTTTTTCTGTTGTATCACCTAGGCAAGTGATGCTGTAGCTCCTTCCAGTTGTGGAATGCCATGGCTAACTAGGGAATCAGTACTGACAGACATTTCCACAACACCAACAGTGCTGCGATTTTCTTACCATTTTAGGTCTATAAACAGCACAAATGTGTTGCTACTTCAGGAGCAAGATTTGGACCTGTCAAGGTATAAATAATGGAGAACAAAGCTATTAAATGATGAGAAAGTGGTTTTAAAAAAAGCTTTCCTTTTTGTACTAGGACATGCGAGGCTTGAGCTGAAGTGCCCGCTGTGCTACATCGAGAGGGAGACACTATGCCTGACACCCCTCTCCAATGTGACTGCCCAGTCAAGTCACCAGATACTCATTTTCTGGAGTTGATTCCAGCATAGACCTAAAGAACCAACTGTTTGTGTCAACCATGCCGCACTGCTGTGAGGTGTTGCAGTTCTGAAGACTCAACCTTTTCCAGCAAAACACTGTCAAGAACTTCTTGGCTGGCTGAGACAAATAAATATTTTAGATTTCTAAGAGCTGGTTAAGCTCCTCTGAAGCAACCACACTGCCTCAATTTCAGCTGCTATTCCAAAACACATTTCTCTCTGGTTGGCAATTTCTATGCTGTTTACACACACAAGCTGAAAACAGGCTTTCAGAAATTCGTAATTTTTTTATTGGTATATGACAAGTTAAGAAGGAATGACACCAACTTGATCTGCCTAGTATCTGAGTAGATCTTACAGTACAACACAGGTTGCCAACTGATTTATGTCCATAGTACCTCTCATATAGCCAATGCAGACACATACATCATTAAACAAAACAACTAGGACAAGTAACAGCTCACATTACCATCTTGTGTTTTTTTTAATCACCCTGTGATGTCTTAAAGTCCTGTTGCTATGTCCAGGTAGACAAGCTTCATAGCATTACCTCTTCCTGCCTTCTAGAGGACACAACCTACCTTCTTCCTGGAGTTCAGTATTACAAACTCACTGCTGATGTCATTAGTTTACAACCTAAAGCATCACGATTTGATAGCTGTATTATGGCAGAACAACTTTTGCTGGGCAATTTACCCAGCTTCTACAGTCAAGCCACAGTTCTGAACTTTGTCTTTCATATTTTACAGCACATCACTATTGTATACAGATTGTCCTCTCCCTAACAGCACCCAGCCTAGAAAAGTGTAAAGCACAGTTACACCTATGTTACCATACAGTTATACTATAGACATAACCCTGCTGTAATTCTAAGATCATGGCTGAAGCTGTGTGGTAAGGCAGAGGAAAAAACTTGCATTGCTATTGTTGATCTTTCACTTGCACTCTTGCATAGACATGAATGACTTGGAAAGTCTGTAAGGCTTGCTGGAGTAAATAACTAAAAGCAAATTTACTCCTAGGCATGAAGAAACCCAATACACAGCAAGAGACTGGTAAGAAGTATGTATTGCATTCATCAGGTTATATGGTAAATTTCCAATAGCACCAGAAACCAAAGACAAACCCCTGAAGTCCCTCTGTATTGTCTACTACATGACTTTATTATGGATTGTCACCCTTTGTCTAGTCTCTCTGTCACTGCAATTACTCTAAACTACGAGCAGCAGAACTGCAAATACTATCAACTCAAGTGTATTTTGGTTTTACTAAACAAAAAATGGAACTTGTTTCTGAATTAGCACGAGGCTACATCATGCAGTCCCCCCCATTAATTTTAGTGACAACTTCAGCAGTTTGCTCTTAGCAAGAGCATGTACTATTCTACCTTTCAATTTAAAGCATTTTTGTTTTTTACCTTAACTGAAGGATGAAAGGAAAGTGCTCAATGTTTTACAGATACTAAGGATACTGAGCACGTGCAGTTGAGTTGCTGTTAAAAAAAAAAGACACAATAAAAAACCCAACCACACACAGAGAAAATCCTACCCTCCCCCACCCCCCTCAACACTCACTGTCTTTATTTAGCTTTTGCCAATTTGGCTTCTGATCTATTCTCCTTTCCTACGTTCTCTACTTAGTGTTCAGTTTTCCAGAGAAGACACTTTCTCACTCTCAATATAAAAAGAGGTGGCAGGGATGGGGAGTAAAGAGAGGGAAGAACACAAACACAGTAAGAAAACCAAATCAAGACCCCATCTGAGTTCTTCTATAGATCAAAAAGGACACACCTAGTCCACAACCACATTACTGAACGTCAGCTTCAAGTAAAGCCATAAAGCCAAGCTAAGAGGTCTTCCAGTCATCTGTGTAACGAAGAATTGTAATTTAAGATTACACTACACACAACTGATGGTTTTGCAAACGCAAAGGACAGAGAAACTTATCCCACCCACTTCTACCAGAAAAAGACTTAATACCCGAAAATACTCAGATTTTGCACAAAATCATGGAATGAATTGATGTGTGTCCAATTTGAGACAAATTATCCTTGCAGGAACCTTGCAATTCTGATTTCAACCTGCGAGTTTATTTCAGAAACAGCAGAAACATACAGCCTCATTCACTAATGAACATTTTCTGAAAAAATACGCAAATCATCCCAAAAACTAGAGAAAAGAAAGGAATAGTCTTGTTGTTACATATTACACCACAAGAATAACAACAGGAAAAAAAAAGAATTAAAAAAAAAAAAATCAGTGTCCAAGCTTTAAAAGCAAGGCTGTGGGTGGATCTCAAGGGACCTGTTAAGTCCTGACACACCTGTACAGCTCCATGCTATAACACACAAATACTTCCCATCTTTGTAACCTGACATACACAGTACACTTTCCACTGATTACAGCTACCTTGGGATTAACAGGCTTCTGTAGCTCTGTCTCCCTTACAGTTCCACAGCTTTCTTCTGTACTTATCCCTTCATCTTAATCTCTAATACTACCTAAGTATGTAACATAGACAATATATCTGTGATATTGCTACCTGCTGAGAAGAGAGAAAATGGAAAAATGTATTGCAAAGTCTTTATCTCAGTAGATACGAAAGAGTAACTTTACTCTATTCCTTTACCCCATCCCAAATCTGTACCAAACAAAATTATTTATGGGCTCTTCAGTTACTACTTTTATTCAAGACAGAGGGTTTTGCTAGGGAAATTTGCTTCTCTCTTTCAAAAAAAGGGGGACTAGGTAGTTGTCGTGGCTCTTGCACTGAAGAAACAAAAATGAAAACAGAATTTTATAAACATTACTTGCACCACTTCACAATGGAAGCTAAGTTAAGACACCGCTTTTACTTTTTTATACTTCTAACCAGAGCAGGTATGAAGCACGATAGCCTATTTTACTTACCTTTCTTTTATCTTCATCTGCTGGATCAAATCTGAAAATGGTCCGATTCTGTAAAAAAAAAAAAAAAAAAAAAAAAAAAAAAAAAGGAAGAGTTCACCTTTGTTACATGAACATCAGCTGCTAAGTATGTAATACCTGCAAAACTATTATAAAATTTTAGGAGTCTAGTTAAAACCAGCTTCAGATAATGAGGCCATAACCATGTCACCCCAAGTCTTTTTCCTGTTCTACCCAACAGCAAGAGCTTCAATAAGTAGCTCCAACCAGCAATTTCACAATTATTACTGGTGCAGAGCAAAGCTTTATCTGTGGGCTGTGTTTCTGATGTGAGTTAACAACCTCACACATGGCACTTTACAGGGTGAAAAACGTTAGCTATAGCCTTGTGTTTTACAAATATCTTATTACTCGGACTCTTCCCCAAGCATTTCTTGTTTACAACTTTTGACTGCACTTTAAAGTGTCCCAAACCTGAACAACTACAGTGCAACCTTACCCAGAAAACCAGTAGTACAAATCAAATAAGCCTTACTACAAAAACTACCTGTTTCCATATTGTGGCAATTTCCAAAACACTTTACCAAGGTATTTGTTTCTCTGGTACAGTTAAATACAAGATAGACATGGTCTCACAATGAGTACTTACTTCCTTTCCTGTTAAACACTTCAAATAGTAATTGAGGCTACTTCTATGTTAGTATCCTGAAGTACGTTATTAGTGAAATATTACTCACACGACACAAAAATTCATTCTGTCAGTCAAAGAAAACAGCAGTAATAACACAGTTATTTTAATGACATTTAAAAACTTCCAAGCTAAATGATTAAGCATGATGAACAGCTTCTAAAAAAATTAAAACCTCAATTTCTATTATTTCTAATATACAACCTGCTACATTATGCAAGTGGCTGAAAACCAAAAGTGACCCTCCATAGCACACTAGTGGGCCTCTTACCTTTCATTACACGAGCTCGCAATTCAAAGAAAAGCCTTGGACATCTACCCTACCATAAAGGGTTACCATTATCAGTCAGACCCTTGAGGATGGTAGGAAAATAATTCCCTTCCCTTCTCTTACAGGGCTCCCAGTAACACTATTGAACCACACAGGTTCAGCAGAATGCCAGGCAAAAGCAAGTGAACATTAAATGATGAGCAATTAACCAAGAGAAGGCAATCTTTGCATTTGTACGTGAACATTTTTGGAAATTTACAGAAGAAATCTAGTGACAGCATAAGTAGTCTAAGCCCTGGAAAAGTAAAGATTTGGAATAGTCATTGCAAACAGGACAGCATAGAGAAGCAAGAACAGACCTATTAATTTCTCCTATTAAGACACCTGCACCTTAAAACTACACTTAATCCATCCTTCCTCTTCAATTAAAGCATATTTAATTTGTTATTTGGAAAAAACTGAGGAAACCTAAAGCCCAGAAGAGGCATGGGTAAAGATCTGGAACCCGGAGCACTTTTCCCAGTCTTTGCTGGCCCACAGGCAATACATCCAAGTTAGTAATGCATGACGCAGGAAGAGAGATGTAGGAAACATTGAGGCAAACTTCTTAACAAGAAACACGCTAAGAGAAATGTCATATTGAGACAGTGTTAGAAGATTCCCATCCCACTTCAAAAGTGGTACTTAGCTACACACATAACTCCAAGACTTCATTCAGAGACTTGAAATGCCAGAATCCTTGACAATTCAACTTAATCCTAAATAATTCATCTGGGGAAGCTGCTGAGAAGGCATAAAATCCAGTACAGCAAGATTAAAAAGTGATATTTGTGTGCGCTTTTTGACTGAACACATTTAACAAAGGGTCACTTTAAAGACAGGAGATAAAAAGCTCCCTCAATCAGAATCCTTCTTCTGTACCTTAGAGGTCAGCGAGTTAAAACAGATGTGTCTAATGAACTCTAGATCTACCAATCCTTCAGAGAAAGTGCCCCGCAGCTGCATCAACTCTACATTTGAATTTCAGGTGCACAAAGGTAGCATACATCGAGACTGTTGGTCAAGCTTCTAGAAGCTCAAGTTTGACTGAAGATACCAGTTACTGCCATTGTTAGACTTAAAACATATTGCACGTAAGACAGCAAACTTCAAGCCATCTCTTGGCAGCTGAAGAATAACCATACACTAACCCCCATTCATTTGGCTTTTCCCCTAATCACAGTGCTAGGAATCTTTAATTAAAAACCTAAATGTTTGTTCCTGTAACAGATTGCTAAATTTCAGCAGTTAGGTCAACACTACTGCACTTAAATTGCATCCAAAGCCAAACTCTGAGTCAGTGGCAGCTTTAGAGACTTGTGTACCAGTCACAGAAGCATCCGTGCAAAAGACGGACACCTGATGGGTTGGGACCTGATCTTTAGAAATAGACTACACTGCTCTACTAAAATCTAGGTGTCAAAATGTCCCTACCAGAGCTGGGGGGGGGGGGGGAACCCCACAACACCCC
>VYZV01006643.1:21504-55893 GCA_013401275.1 Pandion haliaetus | reverse complement strand
CGCTCGGACTGGCAGGCAGCGCTCGCGCGCTATTGGCTGGAGGGGGCGGTGGCGTGCACCTGCGAGCCCGCCCAGGCCCGCCGGCAGGAGGTTGCGGCGAGAGGACTACGGCTCCCAGCATGCCAAGCGACGGGACACGACGGTGCGCGGAGGGATCTGAGGGGGCTTTAGTGCCGTGGGGCACGATGGGTGCTGTAGTCCGCGCCGGGCAGCCGGGCGAGAAAGGCGGCGGAGCGAGATGGCGAGTACCGCCGGTTCGAGTCCCAAGCGGGCACGCTGGCCGGGAGAGCGCCCTCGGGTTGCTCAGTGGCACAAAGCACACACCCCGACATACACCCTCCTTGTTAGGCTTTGCCTAACGTCTGGCAGCAAAACAAAAGCCTTTTTCTCAAGTCCAACACACCAGAGTGGTGGGGCTACACGAAAATTCTCCATTTCCACTCGAAGTACCCCTGTACTTGGCGCTGGTGAGGCTGTGCCTCAAATGCTGTGTCCAGTGTTGGGCCTCTCACTACAAGAAGGACACTGAGGTGCTGGAGCGTGTCCAAAAAGCAACGAAGCTGGTGGAGGGTCTGGAGAACAAGTCCTGTGAGGAGCAGCGGAGGGAAGTGGGGTTGTTTAGCCTGGAGAAAGGGAGGCTGAGGGAAGACCCTATGGCTCTCTACAGCTACCTGAAAGGAGGTTGTAGTGAGGTGGGTGCTGGTCTCTTCGGTCAGGTGACTGGTGAAAGGACAAGAGGAAATGGCCTCAAGTTGCGGCAGAGGAGGTTCAGATTGGATATTGGGAAAAATTTCTTCAGCTAAAGGGTTGTCAAGCATTTGAACAGGCTGCCCAGGGAAGTGGTGGAGTCACCATCCGTGGAGGTATTTAAAAGACATGTAGATGTGGTGCTTAGGCACATGGTTTAGTGGTGGACTTGGTAGTGCTGGGTTGATGGTTGGACTCGATGATCTTAAAGGTCTTTTCCAACCTAAATGATGCTATGAGTCTATGAAGAACCCTCCCCCCTCCCTGAGGGGCAGCATGGCCACCTTCCCCAAACTGCCCGCATATCCATTCACAGAGGGGTTGATATATTTTTTGGAGGGTGTTGATGTGGGTGTGAGCAACCAGGGCAGCGCAGAGGGGAGATGCCAGTGCCATGCTGCTGCCGTGTTTTGTTTGGGAGGGGAGGGTGGGCTGCACCAGCGCGGCTGGGTGAGAGCCTGCGGTGACAGAGCAAAGGTGAGCTATGTCTCTAAAGTGCCCTGCAGGTAGGTAGGTTTAAACTACATTGAGAACACATGTAGTGTTTCCATAGTCAGGGTGCCCTACAATCAAAATTCATTGTCCAGATAGCAGAAAATGATATATCGAAGTTAACAAAAACCATGATAATAAAACTTCAGGGGGAGCTGTGGTCGGTCTCTTCTTGAAGTATTTATTGCTTCAGCAGCAAATCAGGAGGTACTCCATGGTCACGAAGAGAAACATTTCATCTCACAATTGGCTCCATGGTGGAAAATACCACAGGGGCAAGGAGGTTTCATCTGCAGATGGATGGTGGCTCCAAAGAGCGCTGAAGGTGCTAAGACATGTTGGCATATGCCTGCATGTGTTTAAGATGCAGACCCAAACTAAGATCTGAATTTTCTGGTTAGCGGTTCCTTGCCACAAGGGGCTGAACTGAGATACAAAACTGGAACAACATGGTCATTGGACAGCAAGGAGTAACAAAATCCAGCCCGAAGTACATAACCATTTCTTCTGAGTCAGGTCCATGTGTATACTAATGCAGCTTTTGAGAGAAACCCAGTAAAAATAATCCTTTGTTTGCTTGATTTACGATTCTATCATAAAGCATAAGCCTGCTTAGATTTACTACACAGCACAGCAAAACACTCATTTTACTTGCACATTGCCAATTACTTTTTTTTTAATTAAAAAAACCTAAAAAATAAAGACTAGAAAACTGTTACTGCCCTTTAAAGGCACATTGTTATTCATCATCAGTGCGTTTTAGTTTCCACTTTAGGTAGCATATGAAGGATTAGGATTTCAATGAAAGAGGGGGACAGAATAAATTGCATCCTCTACCAAAGAACTGCCAGACCTTTTCAGATGGGTGCATACCATGAGCCCTTCCCATGTTAGTCAGCTTTATCTAAAACTTCCAAAGCAATGTCTGCTCCTGAATTTCATGGGTTTCAGGGTCAGTCACAACAGAATTGTGGGGCTGGGGAGGTCAGAGGCCATTTTTGTCAAAGGGTAGTGACCTTAGCAGCAAGAGGTAGCCTGACAAAAACAGGATTCATGCTAGTGAATGGAGTTCTCACTGCTCTTCCCCCGCTGAGTCTTTTTTCTACCTGGTAATGAAAAATCTTGAAGAATTGTAATAGATTTTTATACGCATATATACATACATGTTTGTGTGTATATACATCTATTTTAAAATATTATATATGTTATGTTAGTTATGCTGTAATATATAATTGACAATATATCGTATATATTACATCTATCTTTTGTGATAAGTTTTAGCCCATTAAAAAGATCATACTTTTAATAAAATGTTCATTTGTTGAGACAAGAAAGAGAGGAGAAAGAAAATGAGCAAGAATAAAGGAAAAAGAAGGAAAAAGAAAAAGGAAAAGAAAGGAAAATGAAAAAGAAAAAATAAAAAGAAAAAAGTGAAAGTGAAAATGAAATTGAATATTTTGGCATGTGCTATAAAAGCTTCTTTAGAAAGATTTGTGTAGTCACATATTTGCTTTATATATACATAAATATGTGGCTAGGCAAGAAACAGCAGTTTCACTTACCACGGTCAAGGGAAAGGCTTAATTAACAGGCTGTAGGCTCTGACTCAGGAGGTTTGGCAATTTGTACTAGGATGATTTAAGAGATTCCTGCCCTGACCAGCCATTCTACCCAGAGGTTATCATCCTCTCATGAGCCACTGCACTTCACAGCCTGGTATATACCCCTGTGACCTGAAAGCTGTGGCGGTTTATATTAATATAGTTGGTTCTGACCTGTGGTGGTGGAGGAGGGGGCCTGCTTTCCCTTGCAGCACTTCTGATGCAGATGGTGATGGTGACCTCTGTAGAGCTGTGTTCAGTAATCTATATATTGCTCCCCATGACTGTCCAGTTTAAATTTCAAAGCCCTCATCGGGAAGCAGTTCAAAGGTAGTTGGAAGTGCACATTCAGACTCCTGTGGCATCAACACAAGTTTCTAAATGAATGAAAAAAAAAAACCCAACCCAGACAGACCATGGAGGTTCTTTTGCAAAAGACTTTCAAAGCCCTATCTGACAGGCAATGTTCTGTGGCTCTTTGTTATGAGCAGCTTTGTGGTGCTGCTGTTGGTCAAAATTCCCTCTCCCAGGACTTCGCACACGGTGTTGCAGTTCTCCACTCTCAAAGTCTTTATTATTTCTGCGGCTGACACCATGTCCAATATCCATCCTCCTTCCTGAATAGTCTCCCTGGGCTCTTCAAGTCAGGGTAACTGAGTTGTCCTCAGATGTGTTGAAGGCTATGGCACATTTGTATACTAAAATAGTCTCATTTTCTCCTCTCTTTCAGTCAATGGGGATTAGACTTCTTTTGGTTTAGTAAGTTTTTGTAAAAAATGCAGGAAGCACTTCTGGCTTGAGTGGTCTTCGGGTTCACCTCCATCCTGATCCTTCCAAAGACCCAGCTTCGAATTACTGGTCAGTGCTGCCCACAGACGTCTCATTGATGCATCTGGTCCTTGGAGGGACCATGGCAGGTCATGGTCAGTAGTCCATCGGGTAACTAGAGATCAATCAATGTTCCAGCAATAATGAATGAGGCAACGGGGTCACAGCAGGCTCCTGTCAGATGCAGTGCAATGCAGGGATTTGGAATTCGTTGGAGAAGAGAAAGTGGATTTTTCTATTCTGGTGACACTGCCTTTCTCATACTAATTTCTCACAGTCTTGATGAGGCAGATATTTCTATGCTTGTTAATAATTAATAGGCCAGAATCAATGCTTTGATTTAAACATCTTCAATAATAAAATGCAAAGTAGGATTTTGGTCTCAAACACAACAAAACTCCAGCTGCTAAAGACTGGCCACTAAAAAAACTTCTTCACGTGACTTACTCTCTTCATATGTAGGCAATTTTGCCTGAAGTTGACCTGAATAAGAATAAAATAGATGATTTAGCCTAAGCCTGATCTCCCCTGTCCTTAATAAAAGCAAAGAGTAAAAGTATATTGGGTAATAACACCAGCTGACAGGGGTAAAATTTCAGAAGGTCTGTGACACTAGCTCCTGAAGCAAGATTTTCATCAGGTACCTAAGTGTGGAGATAGGCTCCTGACGCATTCCTGAAAATCCCACCAGGACCTTGGCTGAATATTTAAGATCCTGGACACTTGCCAAACCTGGCCTGGAACATCCTTCCTCCCTCAGTCCTTGCAGATTTCCAGGCATTCCTCTAGTTACTTTAGATCCCAAACTCTCACCAGTTTACCCACTAGTTAAATATACAAGGTCTGAGAATTTTGCCACTTTATTTACTTACTAAGGAAAAATGACTTTTCCATTTCCAGTTTTCCAGCAGCAACACGTTTGTTACAAGGTACTGTAAAGAAGATAGCACATCTTATCTGCCTCAGTGAACACAATGGCATGGGTGAGCCACAGGAGCAGGGCTTAAACCAAACTAGAGTCATCTCTCCAGTCATAGCCTTAAGCACTTTGTGGCTGCAAGCATAGGTGTAGGACTACTCATTTGCTGTGAGTTATATATGTTCTCAAGTCCTTTGTTAGATAAAAACATACATGGTCACATATAGGATTTCTTGAAGGTTTGCAGCTTGTAGAAGTTTCTGTATTTAAGTAAATGTAAATGGCATCTATTTAATTTCAAGAACTTTATTTGAGTGTGAAAATCCCTCATATATCTTGCACAACTGTACAAATAACACTTATGTCCATTTTAGGCATAAACATGGTTATCATCACACTGGGTGCTATCAAAGATTTTATTTACAAAACAATTACTAAAATGCCTGATGTCATATTTCCATTTATTTATTTCTTACCCATAGGGTAATAGGTCCACCATAATTGCTTGGTGCATTTTATAACACAGAAGAAAAAGCTATGTTAATTAAATCTAACAAAACCTCACAAACAGCTACAAATCTGACAGAAAATGTCTAAGAAAAATCCTCCCCAAAACACAATACATTCTTCCACACATACACAGTACAGAATAAGTTCAAAGGCACAGCTTTGAATTTTGCTTTTGTAGAAGTATATAGAATTATCACCATGTGAAGGAATTGAGAGAACAGTTTCATACCTGTCAATAGGTAATTAAACGAATAATCATGTTTGCATTGTCATTTTCTTTACATAATTGCTTCACATCATCATATTTAACATATGTGGCTCTGAATCCAAAATCTTCCCAGTCCCCAAGTCCCTTCTTAACCTTGTCGTTACTGACCAGAGAAGTTAGATTTTTCGAGATTGTGCAAACTTAACACAAATACATATATAATAAGAAAAATAGTCAACTTAAGGCAGTGTATAATTCAATGCTACATGTCTTCTCTTTTGTAAAGATCAAACTTATTGGATCAACAGAAAGGTGCATCAATACACAAAGTTAGGTGTAAACTGAAACCTACGACACCACATGTCTTTCAAGGAGCCAGACAGAGTAATTGATATGAACAAGTGATGACTTGGCAGAATGGTTTTTAAGCAATGCATTAAGAGCTTAAAAGAAGAACAGATGACAGAGTTTTGCTAAGGGTGAATTTCCTGTCTTTAACTCAAATTATAAATAGATCCCATTCTAGCACTTTTTTTTGTAAGACTCATTAACAGCTGTCAATAAGAGAGGGGGGCAAAAATGGCTCACTCAAACTGACATCACACAGGGTTGGCCCACATGCCAGAATTAAAAAAGGCACAGATTGGCCCAAAAAGTGGTCTAGAACAGCACAAATATCTTTTTCGGCTACAAGAACATTCAGTCATACCGGTCTGCAATCTGCCCACATTATGAACTACGTTTATCTGCCCAGGATCTTTTCCATCTTCACCTCCCTTGAAGAACGTCCATGAAAAGTCCCACATAACGTGAAGTTTTTATAACTCTTCTAATTACATGGGCTTAGCTGATACCAGTCATTTTCATTTAGCCCAACCTGTGGTGGCTTCCCCATTGATGTAGGCAAAGCCGGGAAAGTGTTGCATGTGCTCATATTCAGAATTTCGGCGCGTAGTCAAGGGGGTGTACATGTCACTAGAATTTCCATATCTTGTGGAGTGCATGGATGGGCTCGTGTAGCAGGAGTTCGCAGCCGGGACCTCCGGCCAGCGAGGAGTCACTGGTGTGGGATGCAGCCTTGGAGTACTGCTCATCAAACAAGGCTCCATTCTTGATGTTGGGCTGTTGAAAGGGTACTACAATAAAAGCAAAGCAAAATAAATTAAGGAATTATCTACCACATACATAATTTTAAAATAAGGGCTGGTGGTATCACAATTCCGTGTTTAACAAAACCAAAGTCATATGAATTATCAGCCCTCCAACAACTAGGTAACATCCTGAAGGTGGAGTATCAGCTAACTAGTGCCTGCAGTCAAACCAAAGTGTCAGGCACAGTCTTGCAAAGCAGTCACTGCATTTAAATATCGAATTAATTTATCAAAGAGCTAGGTACTGGTAGGTATATTGAGGAGCAGAAAAATAAAGTGAATTAATCTAATCTCTTTCTCACAGCTTTTCCTTGGAAACTTGCAATTCAGTAAAAAACAGAGTATAAAATGTCCCGACTCCTGCTCACTCAACTAAGTTTTGAGGGAGGAGAGCAAAAGGATCTTTATTACTGGAAGGGTGCCTTCCCTTTTAAATGTTCACAAGCCATCCTGCCAGTTTCTGCAGAAAAATAGTATGGTCTGGCCTCAGAGCGAGCAGCTAATTGGAGAACTTATGAAAAGAGGCAGGCAGAAGAATCTCTCTATTCCCCAGCTGTTCACAGTGACAGTTGGAAATTAGTAATCAAAGAAGTCAACAAATGCCTCCCACCAAGGAGATGTGCTGAGGATAGGATAGGCAGGAAAACAGAGAAGCTTTTGCCCTCTAAAGCCACAGGCTGACCAGCAACAAAAAAGTAAACTGTGCTTATGAGTGCTTGCTTAACATGTATTTTATCTAATTGCCTGTCTTGCAGGAGCAGATCATCTGTGCGCTGTGCCTAAAAAATGGCTCTCCCTGTTTTGCCCTATTATCTATCTGTGTCGCAGAGATGGTTAGGATCCCTGTTCCCCTTGACCAGCCATGTATCTTCAGAGCTTCCACATTTTACACCTTTATACTTCTACAAAAAGTGTCATAATTTAGAATTTCATTATCTTGGGTTGTTTGATGCCGTGGTATTTCCTTAACTGGAAAGCTGTCACCGAAGTAGGACTATCACTTCTTCTGATGCTTACAAACCTTGCAAGCTGCATGCCAAAACTTTATATGGCTGAGGACTGTAAAACCCTTCCCCATATTTTGGAGGGTCATGGAGAGAAGAGCTGCTGTAGTTGTTCCGAGGAGGGAGATGGCAGTGATTCCCAAAAGGCCTCATTACATTACTCCACTGCCGGATGGGGCTGGGGTTAATCAGTTGCATAAGTGGGTCCCCAAGGCAGTTACAGCAATGTCTCCATGAGGAGTTTCTGCTGACTCCCTTCAGACCGCAGCCAGGAAGGCAGCCCTGCCTTGGCAAACATATTCGAACAGTTCACACGCCTCAGGCAGCTCAAAAGCCACACGCTGGCCACTCCTAATTAATGAGGAGAAAGAGAAGGCTATTTTTGACCAACATACTGTAGTGATGTAGCATATTCCACTGTGTCCTGAAGAGACAGGCCAGTTAGCAGATGAGAGGGAAGACATCAAAGCTGTATGATGCATTATTTAGCATATACTTCTCATTGCTACAGAGACTGGATTTACCTGTGCCATCAGCTGCTGAAACAGGCTGGTAAATGGCAGCACCATACTGGAACGTCAACAACTGTCAGAATAAGCTGTATTGGCAACACTGGCAACAAGTCTATACAAGATCATCTAAATTTCCATCTTCACCCCAGAGAAAGGCTTTTCAGTAGGGAAATTCAGCAGAGCTTAGGCACTGACCACAGAAAGCCTTATATTCCTTTGCAGGAGAATCAAGTTTTCAGACTTGTTGGCTTTCCAGAAGCTTTTGCTGAAGATAAGAGCTGCCAGTGCCCAACAACAATGAAAACTCAAGCTCTGATGTTTTAAATGAGGTGATCTGAATTTAGGATCATGGTTCTCTAACTCATTAATTAAGGACAGGGCACTCTGTCAAAAAACAACCAACCTGCAATTATTCTAAGTAAGCATAAGAGGTCCCAGAAAAAGTAAAACAATTTTCATATTTTCAGTGTTTGGGAGACTAGCTAATAGATTTAGGATGCTGCCTTCCTGGTCTGCACTAGCAATACACAAAAGTAATTTTCATGCTAGTGCCTGCTGACTGCCTTTGCCTGAATATCTTCATGAGCGAAGCTCTTGCTACAATGAATACAGAGGAAACAAGTTGTCTTGTGATTCGCAATAGCTTCAGAGTTGAATTCATCTCATCTAACTTTAGTTATCAAAAAGTCAGGCATCTAATAAAAGTAAGTCATGTGTGCTCTGTCTACAGCCACCAGAAGAATTTACCAAACCTCGAGATAAATATTTAAGGCAGAAGGTGAGCAATCCTCAGAAGATGGCTCTTTTCTTCCTGCTGCTTCATGATGTAATCCATTAGTTAGGTTGGCTCAAGTTAAATAAAAGCCCCTTTTCCATAGTTGTCAAATCTGTAAGTTGTTTTTCCTGGCTGATCTCAAATGTCCCACTGATGACTGTGTACAAAATGCTTTGAGATGGCAGGAGTCAGGATCAGGATGGATCATTGGGAAAAAAACACACCACACAAATAATACATTTTTAACTTTCTGTTTTCTGTATACCACCTGTGGAGCTGCAAGATGTGGGCCAAGCTAGAAACATTCTTCTTTGTCTTCAGTAGTGTTTTACTCGATACCAGTTACCATGGCCTTTGCCTTAATTACAACTGATCTATATCTGAAGTTACTGTAGATTCTTGTATTAAAGAATACACTTACAACAAGATTAATCTAGACTTTTGCCATAATACACCAATGGTTATCTCTTGTCTTCTTCCCAATGCAATAATTGATCCATTCTGTTGTTAACTGTAACAGAATCCTTTGCCATCCTGACTCAGAGTAATTTTCCTTTGAGGTTGTGAAACTGAGGTTGTGACTTATAACAGGGGAATTACTTCCTGTCATACCCCTTACAAATGCCAAGAGAAAGCTCTGGCTTCAGCCAGGGATATTTGCTATTTGATAATTTGTAGACTGCAAAACTTTCATCTATAAGCAAGAGGAATGAAATGAACTCTGGGAATATTGTGGTGGGTCTTCTGGTTGTACATGGCATTATGTGGGGAATCCACATAATGTCTTTTAGGTAGTTTGGAACCACAAAACCTGTGCCATTGGGGGAATGAAACCTTGGCTCCCAGAATGAACTTCAGGATGCGCTGAAAAGGAAAGATAATCCTCCTCCTGTCTGCAGTCAAGAGGCCATGCTAAGGCTTACTAAGAAGGCAGGGCTAGTGGCTGTGCATGAGGAGACAGGATACAGTGCACTGCTTTTCCTTTTCATCAAGCACACCCGATGCAGCTGTGTTTATGAATGTGTCATGAATGTAAAAAGAGTAATTGCTTGAAAATAACATGGACTCTAAATATCTAGTATTTTACAATAAATTCTGTTATGACTGAATGCAAGATGGAAAGTTTTGTAATGGTAGGTCAGCTAATCGCAAATGAGTCAGTGACTTCTTTTTCCCTACAGTGAAGAGACTATTGAAAGACAATATTTTTAAAGTACTCATTGGCCCCTGCCTGACTATTAACTCACCCAATGAAGCATCTATTCAGCCTTGTTGGAGTGTCCAAAGCATAGCCATCTGGGCGGATGCCTGCCCATGCTGCCTGAATCACCTTTCACACTCTACATCCGGTTTAATGAAGAGTGCTTAAGCATGCTGAACTCAAAACACTGGGGCCTAGTGATCTTTGCCAGATATAAAAGCGACATTTGTTGGAGGGCTCTTGACAGGAAATTACCATTTTCTGGGTTAACTCACACTTGCTGCTATTGCTGCCATCAGACCTAGACAAGAAGCTCTTTAAGTCTAGGAGACTTTGAGCAGATTATTGTTAAGGCCTTGCCCAAAAATGTAAAATTAATTCAATTTCTTTTAGCATTATTTTAGAAAATACAACGGTAAATATGTCCTCCTATGAAGTGAAGACTGAGTTCCTGCAGTGTGAGGATGGAGAATAATCTCTTTATTCTTATCCTCAACTCACTGACTGATTATGCATGGAGTGAAAGGTGTCTCTGTCCAAACAGCAAAATATTTTTCTTATGAATGTGGCCCTGACTTTACACTGCATTAACTCAAACTTTTGCAGAATGCTTTAAGTTAATGTTGTATGTTAGCCACTATGTTAGGACTTGCAAATAACTCACACCAGAAATTATAGGAATTGTGAAGAACTGGCTATAAATTAACTTCATAAAAATATGCTTAAAATCTCAAAAAATTACATAATCAAAGCTATTGATTGATTGCATCTTTATAACTCCTAATTTGAGCCTTTCCTCCACAAATTGAAGCTTATTGAATATTAGTCTGTCAAGTAGTTTGGGTCAAACTTTCAAGTCATTCTAAGTGCTTTTGGTACTTTTGGGAGTGGCATTTGGAGCCTTATGAAAATGCTATTTGTAATTATTTAAAAAGAAGTTAAGACATCTGTTTCCTGTTGCATTCAATACAAAATTACTTCAATTACATTCTAACAATGTCAAGTCCGCTATGAAGCCATACAGTTAGGAACAATGATTCTTGTTGCATGGGTGGGATTTGGACAGTATTTTTTTTCTTTCTGTCATTACTAGCTGTTTGATGACAGAGTGGTTATTGGGAAGGGCATATTATTCTTACTGCTTATACTGTGTATGTGCTGGGGGGGACAAGAACTATTCCCCAGTACTGCCCCTATGTAAATCCTGCTGTAGAGGCATATGAAGGGAAGAGAAGATGTGGTTTGGTAGAATTGTGGCATGCAACACTGAACAGAGAAACTAAGTGGTGCTGCAACATATAGGGCATTGGTGGGAAGTTATGGGAGACTGCTGTAGTCCTCAGCAGTTTAGGAGAGTCAGAGTACAAACACTGCTTAAAGCTCCTTTAACTGTGGCCTCAATATTGTGCTCTGTGCCTGTGAAAGGTGCAGACCCAACCTACCGCTTAACAGCCCATTGTAGCACTGCAGTGTTTTCCAGGCTGGTTTGTTCCATCCAAACCATGGAAGTCAACTATGCTCTTCATAAACCAAATCTGATGACAACAAAACAGCAGCGCAAGCACATAAATGTGCTCCTCCCAGTCCCAGAAGTTGATTAGTGCCTCCTGAGGACAGAGCCCCAGTTCGGGAACAGCTGACTCTGGCGATGCTCCTGAGCGCAACAGGAGATAGCTTAAAAGCAGCAAAAAAATGCTTGTCTTTAGGGTGGGAACTTCATCTTAAGGAACAAAAAGGGAAATGCTGCTATGCCACTTCTGTGGCTCTCTGCTAAAGTACCTCCACCTGAGATACACCATTTGGAGGTGGTTACTCCATCTTGGAAAAGTAAAGGAAGAAAAGGTAAAATAAGGCTGTATGCAGTGCAGGATCTAGGAGTGCTTCCCAGATCTAAGTGGCTGACCTGGCAGCTTCTTGACTGAATCCCTCCTACCTACTCTGAGATCAGGTTTGCACAGAAAGGCTGGAGGGGAGCTGCAGCTCCTGCCGGTTCCCTGCGTAGTACAATTGAGAGAACAGGATGTCTATGTGCCCACCAGACTACAACCACCCTGCAGTGCACCTACAGTCCTTAGATAACTCCTGTGTGCAGAGTATCCATCACAAGAGAAACTACACAGATGATAACTCTTAAGTCTGGAAAAGAGATGACAGGAAGGAGGTGGGAGGAATGACACAGATCTATGCCTCAAATGGTGAAAGTAGATAAATAGGGAATGAATATTCCCCATTCCTCATCACCCAAAAAACATAGGCACCCAATGCGATAGGAGGCTTAAAATTAACAAGAGAATGTATGTTTCATACAACCCATCTTTAAGAAGTCTGTAAATACAAAAAAGCTCAAAGAACAAAAAAGTGCAAAGACAGGGTAATGGAGAGCGGTTTGCTACAAAATACAAAAGTCCAGCTCCTGCTTCTTACTCAAGATGTCCCTAGGTCAGCTCTTGCCAAACACAGCACGGCTATGCTGGTGAAAGGACCACTCTTCTACCTACCCTATTTGTAAGACTTTTCTTCCACTCGTTTGTTTCTGGCCATTGCTGGAGATAGAACTTGGATAAATGGACCTGCAATATGATTCACTACAGCCATGCGTTAGAGTACTTACACATACATTTTTTGCTGTTTTTCATACTGTGTATACAGTGATGCACATTCATATGATGTGCACCTTCATATGTTGCCAGATATATTAAAATATAAAAATATATACTGCTGCAGATTTCTCTAATTACTCTTGCATGAATTACTTTGTGTTTAAGGAAGAGGTGGAATGATGGGAATTGAAATATTTATGGATAGCCTGAAGGACAATCAAGAACTGTCCAACCAGGGTGAAACTTGCAGACAAAAGCTGTGATCAAAAGCCAGTCAAGTGTACATTGTGGAGGTGGATTAGGTGGTGACATTGTGAACGGATTACCTTTGAAGGGGGTACCTCTCTGCTAAATTTGACATAAGTTGATAGGAATGCTCAGAGGCTTTTAGGCAGAGTTGTCTATTTTCTACCCTGGCATCTGGTACCTAAAACTGCAGAGGCAGAGAACTGAAGAAATATAAAGTCAGTATGGATGTGTTTATGTACACATATTACACAGTCCCCTTCTGAATGATGATGGAATAGCATCGTAGGATTGTATGCACTTCTGCACTTCAGAATTAGGTAGTAACAAATTGATCTGCAGATCATTTTCCTTGTTTTGTGTGCCAGGCTCCTGGCCAGTAAGCTAAGTCAAGAAATGAGCAATCAGGCCTGGAGTTACAAGGAAGCAACTGTTCTGAGAACTATTCACAGATGCTGATCAAAGAAAAAAAAAAATTCGGATTAAGACCAAGGTTTGAACAGACTGTGCCTGTCAACAAAAAGACTCTTAGCCATCAGTGGGAATTAGTCAGCCTATACTGCCAGAAGGAGCCAGTTTTAGGCTTATGCTGGGTTAGCAGCTGCAGATATTACTTCAGCAGAACATTTACTCCTCTATAAAATTTTTTACAAGCCACCTCCTCCATTTTTTTTGCCTTCTTGTCCATCTGAGGTCACTGATCTTTCTGAAACGGTGAGCTACCTATCCAAATTTCTATTTAGCCTGAAGTCACAAGACACTTATCACATTCCTCTGTGAGCCAAGGTAAGCTCCAAGACTGTCTCAGAGATGGGAGATAACAATAACCTCAAGGGCTCTCTCAGTCTGTTATGGGATGGGGTATGAATGAGCATGCAGCTGTGACACATGGTGCTTCAGCGGTATCAGCCTTAGCAACTACCGCTGTCTCATTTCCTCTAACACTGGGGGATTCAAATTATCCAAAAGCCTCTCACTAACATTGGCTTGGGACCCCCACCTGCACTTTTCAAGAGCTGTACATAGTACAAGATCTACAGCTATGTGACTTCTTCCCCAGCACAGCCCCACTGTAAGGATTCCAATGACAAAACCACAGCAGACATCCTAAAATTAATACAATGCAACCATCATTGTATTGTCAGGTTGGGATCAACATGTTACATGTTGGTAAATACAGTTTAAAGGGTCAGTCATACCCTTCCCCTTTCCCAGCTGTTCAGTTCCCCACTTCCACAAAATAAAAGCTATTCCCTCTGTCCCCTTTGCTCCAGCTACACTCTTTTTGTTGATGGTCTATAAATCATATCTGTGAAATGATCCATCTTAAAGTTCTGCTAAACAAATGAACAAAAAATCAAGCAGAACTCTCTGTTTTTCTTTAGGTACATTGCTCTGGGATGGAAAATAGCCACAAGATAACAGACCTGATAAAACCTCAGTATGTTACTCTCTTCCACATGAAGAGGTTGGACATGTTGTTCTTTGAGACCAAAAAAGTAATTTATAGATGCAGCCTAAAACCCACCTCTTTTACATGTTGCCTGTTCGGCTCAGACCCCTGTCTGAGACAAGGACTGCCTCTGATTCCATGTTTGTAGAGGAGAACTTAACCCACACACAGATTTTTTCTTAGGAGTTAATCCCTAGACATGATGCTGAAGAGCACGATAGAATACTGGCTAAAGCTGAGCCAGAGTTCTATATTTGGACTGAATGTAGATTATAACAAAGACTTCTTTTGAAGAGCTATGGTCAGTGCTTCCTCTTCTCGACTGATTATATTACCACAGCCAAACACATTGCATCTCCTCTGGATTCAGTGTAGTGGCAGCTGTTTATATATTCATTGCAAATTTGGCTTCCTGTATTTTGATTTTGCAATGTCATGAGTCCTACTGCAATTCCTTGCACCATGTTCCTCCTAGAAAGTCCGCTAGAAAAAAAGAGTAGTTCCCTAACATCTTATTAGGCTTTGCAGGCAACAGTACATTATGAACTTCTGTTGGTTAAAAGTAGCTAAGAAAGGATTTATCATCAGGGCAGGCATTTTACAGAAGCTCACTCAGCTTTGAAAAGAATGTCAGCAAATTCCATATTAAAATGGTTCAAGACTTTTAGATTATTTTTGAAAGCAGGGTTTCAGTTTGTAGCTTCTTTCAATACAGAATGAGCGCATTGATAGGGTTTTGTTAGCTGTGTCCTGCTGTGAGATTCCATCTCAGTTTACAAGCAGCATGAGAAAGAACATGCTAAATACAAGTTGAAATAATTTTCTTCTGAAGTGTGATCATTAAAGCGCAGCTGTTCGTCATGTGAGTTCAGGACAGTTCAAGTGCTAGCAAGAGAGGAAGAAATCTGCATTTGTAGAGACAGCCTACTACAGTATGAAAAATATTTGCATGATTTTAATGTATGTTAATATTTCCATATAACTTTTATTTATTTCTTGCTTAACTTAGGCTATGTCTGTGTGACAGTTGTCAGAGGGTAGAAAGAAACTCCTTGTGCAGGTGGTAACATTTCTAAACAGTAAAAGCCTAATTCTCCATTTCACATACAGATTCATGACCTTACAGACCGTTTCAGAACCAGCACTTGTGGGTTTTCTGCAGTAAAGGATAAGGGAGTAAAGAAAATTGGTGAGCCAATTTTAAGTCAGCCCTCCTACAGTGGCATGACTTTTGAACTGTAGTCAAATATCATCTTCCCACTTAATCTGTGCTGATTTCTACTGCCTCAGTTTTGTGAACTGAAATAGTCCTGAAATAGTTACTGACATAATTTCTCAGCATTACAGTACGAGACTATGACAGAATCTTTTTGCAATGGCGTCCTGAAGCTATTCAAATTGTATTCAGAACTCACATTTTTTGAAAATTCCTACATGTATTCTCAAAAGCAGAGGCCCCAGAAGAATTCATTATAGTCTCTGCATCTTCTTTCAATAACATGAAAACACTTTTATTTCTTGTTAGGAATCTGTTCCTATTCCCAACACATAAGAGACATACAACTAATTATATTAATTTTTGTTTCAGCTACTGCTTAACATAGAAAGACTTTCTATAGAATCATAGAATCATTTAGGTCAGAAAAGACCTTTAAGATCATCGAGTCCAACCATCAGCCATGCCCACTAAATCATGTCCCTAAGCACCACATCTACACGTCTTTTAAATACCTCCATGGATGGTGACTCCACCACTTCCCTGGGCAGCCTGTTCAAATGCTTGACAACCCTTTAGCTGAAGAAATTTTTCCCAATATCCAATCTGAACCTCCTCTGCCGCAACTTGAGGCCATTTCCTCTTGTCCTTTCACCAGTCACCTGACCGAAGAGACCAGCACCCACCTCACTACAACCTCCTGTCAGGTAGTTGTAGAGAGCCATAGGGTCTCCCCTCAGCCTCCTTTTCTCCAGATTAAATGATCCAGACTACTGGATTTTAGAGTTTAGTACAATCTAAGGCTACTTCTGATAAAAGAATCTCTACCAGAATGAAAAGATATCTAGGTAATATTAGAAAAGAAAAAAATTAGGGACCATCAATGACTACACTGATGACAGCTTATTGATTCAGACAGCTAATATGCTGATAAGATATCTACAAGCACAACTTTACTTACAATGTTATAGCAAGCATTTTCAAGTAATAAATCCAACTTACCTGTGAAGAGCTTCTGTGGTAAGCCGAGTAGTGAAGTGGTCCAGAAATAGCAGTATCGTGTGGTAAGGATGGATACTGACTCTGCATTGGATGGGGATGCTGGTTGCTATAGCTACCATAGTTGTAACTTCCTGTGTATCTAAAATCCATTTAAAAACACTATTTAGTATGCATAATAATTCTATTGCCACTAATAATTCTACAACTTTTGAGACACACAGTTGCACTTTTTTGCATACGAGAATGGTATTTTAAATAACCTTGAAAAAAAGATATTTCCCAGCTCAGCTGGGAAGCAGATGCCACTTAGTGAAATGATGTGTTCACCACAACTAACAGAGAGACTCAGCATGTTTCTCTGACTAGTTTTAAATTGCAGACTCATTTGTGCACTTTCTAAGGAGAAAGTGTCTTTCCCTTTTATTTTATTGCCATGTTCCTACTAAATTGCTATCCAGGCTGAGGAAGTATGGTAAAATTTGACTTAAAGAACTACACTGTGGAGTTCAGCTATCTCCTTGCACTGGTGTCAGATGTTCCTTTTTTAGGAGGGAGGGAGATGTATTAATTTGCATCTGAAGCATCCAACATGCAGGTGTAGCACAGCTGACTCAAGAATAGAGTGGGATTTGAGGTTGGAGAACCTGCCCAATTTCTTTTTTTAACCCAACCTCTTGTCTAGGGACAGCCAGGGGTAAAGGAGGGAGCAGTTTCCTTAGCTATAAGAAACTGCAGGGTCATTGTTTGTTGGCCACCATTATTTGGGCCATTCACTAGCAGAAGATGCATGCCACTTTCTGTAACCTCCTCATCTTTGCGTACAAATGTGAACATTGGATGCTAATTCAGCACAGAAGTTTAAAGGCTCTTAAAATACGTGCTATTGAAATGAAACACAAACCCTGATAAATAAACAAACAGGGTAACCAATTCATTGTGAGAAAGGGAAGACAGTTATTTGTACAGACTTTTTCTGGAAAGTTCAATGTCATTTTTACACTGGGTAGAGTTTAAACTTCTACTATTCTTTTCATTTTATGATGGTATTCTAAAGACACCATGTCATGCCTTACGCCAGCCAAATCAGAAGCTTCAAAATGAGAGCAGAGACCCCTCTCCAAAACCATTTTCAGGACATAAGGCCCTATGTCCATCTTCATTGTTCAATATTGAGCCCTCATTCTTATATTCACTTGTGCTTAGCTGTAAATATGAGTGGTTTCCATAATCTACCTCAGACAAGCTGGTGTTCACGATACAACTTTGATAATATCTCTGTGGAGAGTAAGGGAGAGAGGAATGGCTATGTCATGGAGCTGTTTCACACTGTGGTAGGCAGACATCTTGTGTTTTAATTCCTTCAGCATTATAGACTGGTAAGCAAGATCTGCGTAAGACGGGCATTTCATGGTGTAGCCTCCTCTGCTTGAGGAAGATGCTTGCCTATCTAGTCCCTCCTGTAGTCTGGGGTGTCCTTGGACTCCCAAACAAAGCCAAGTCCTGTAAGGCAGTGTTTGCACTTCATGCTTTCTCTAGTCATTAAAGATGCTATGTCCTAGTCTGGAAGCTACTGATCTTGTCTCCTTCATTCAAACAGTCGTCAATTCTGGCTAAAATATTTAATTCACTTGAGCATGGAGTTATAAAGTTTCTTATCCTAATCTCCACTGTGTACCTTTGGTCCAGGAAGCTTCCTCTGTCTCTCTTCAACTTCAGGAGAGAGAGCACTGAGGACATGAGAAGGAGATGGCCATGCTCTTTCAAGGCTAATATCTTCCTGCCTATCTGAAAGTGCTTGGCTGAGGAACCCTACATCTCTCCAAGAAGAAAGTGTACCTGAAAAGTCCAACAAAAATGTTTTCTGCCAAGTACCATATCTTATAGTGACTGCTGAACCACATCTATAGTCATTGAGTAGTGGGGACTATACACAGATGGCATGTCTTTGGGGAAGTCCAGCTGGGAACTGGCAGTTACGCTGGAGTCTAGCAGCTATGATTCAGAAAGAATGGACAGTTGATAGTACAGAGAATAATGCAAAATCGCGAATCTGTGACATCGTAAGTCCTGCAGTGGTACAGATGAGAAAACTTGGAGAGAAAGCAGCTTTGCTGAAAATTGTCTGCAAGTTCTGGTGGACAGAAAGTTGAACATGAGCCACCAGCATGCCCTTGCAATGAAGAAGACCAGCAACATACTGGGCTGTGCTAGTAGGAGTGTGGACAGCAGGCCTAAAGAACTGATTATTCTTCTCTGGCACTTGGAAGACCACACTTGGACTACTGTGTCCTGTTTTCGGCTCTCCACTATAAAAAGGACTTGACCTACCGGAGTGAGTCTAGTGGAGGGCCATTAAGACAGAGAGGGGGCTGAAGTGCATGACTTACAGGAAGAGAACTGAGTTTGTCCAGCCTTAAGAAGAGAGGCAAAGGGATGATCTACAACTAACAGGAGGGTATAGACCAGGTAGAGACGAACTCTTCTCAGCGGTGTACAGTAACAGGGTGAGAGGCAACAGATGCAAGTTGGAACAAGGGAAATTCCAATTATATATAAGGATATTTTCTTCTATTAATACCACAGATCCTCCTGAGACCCCACAACTTGTGGAGAGTAACACTGTGGATTTAGAAGAAGATTTACTGGAGAGAGCTAGAGTAGATTATGGACCTTGTGCTCTTCTCCAGTTTCACAGATCTGTTTCTTGCTAGAAGGCTTGTTTTAATAACGGGGAACAGATCATGTAGCCCTTTCTTCAATTCTGGTAAAATGCATTTGGCCGTAATCAATTTTTATTTTGGAGGGAGCAGTTTTTATTATTGAACTTACATTTTATTTTCTATAACTGGCCAGAAGCACAAATAAAGTATTTGTACAAATCAATCCAACAGTCTATATTTCAGTCTATAACAGTCTATATCCAATTCTCTTTTGGGAACTGCTAGGGCTTTACATTGTTCCAAGGCTTCAGTTCTTGAATGTCTTTACGTTGTGGAATATTGTGGTATAAAGTGCTCTGATCTTTTAGGTATTCTCTTTCTATCTCAAGATGGTTTGGAGCCTTCCTATTTCACAGAGGATCATCTTTAGTGTGCAAGATTGGTAGGAACCCCAGCAGAACTGCTGTTAGGAAACTTTCAAGTACGCTGCGTGGCTAAGAGTCTGCATTTGGTGGGAAATGCAGCAAGGGAATGGCTCATGGCCTCCATACTGCTTATAGTCTCTGCCGGGTTCTCGGCATGGGAGTGAGGCTCAGTCTCTGTGGCTACAGCAGCTGCTTACTCCATTTCTTGCTTCTTCAGAAACCTGGAAATATTAGTGCAGGCTTTGATCTTCTCTCTTTCTTTCTTTCCAGGGCAGCCATCTGTTTGAATCTTGCACACAAGGTCTCTTATTTTTTCTTTTCCTCTCTGAATATATGGTTCTTTAATGCTTTTAAACAAGCTCTGTCTTTAACCTGTGACTGTAACTTCCGTAAGAACTACATAATGAGTCTTGTGCTTCAAAACGTCCTGGGTGAGGTCAGTGGATTTCCCTGTAGACATTTCTTCAGGAACGTGTCTCTATAGCCTGTCACATTATACTCAAATCATATAAAAACTGAAATACCAATATGTTGATTTTGCTGTAGAGCAAGTAAGTACAAATTGTAATGAATCAAAAGAATTTTAATAGTACTATGTAGAGGGCAAATGAGATCAGGAAATCTTTGTGACAGGAGCCATATAAACACAGATTAACGGAGGCCCTTATCCCTATGAGCTTACAAAGCCAATTCCAGACAAGAAGGCAGATGTCACTGAAATGTTTAGAAGCATCACCAAAATGTTTCTATCCATGTGTCACACATAAAACCAAATGGCAAAAGAAGTCAGATTATAGAATTCTTTGTTGCTTTTCAGAAAAGTTGATTCACCTGGATTAGAAAGTTTCCTCAAATCACCTACCAGAGGCAAGAGATTCCTTTAAGAACAATGAATTCTCACAAAATACAAATATAGATATTATATATCCACTGCCTTACTACAGTCTGTTCCAATTCTTGCATCCTGTTAGCTCCTGAACCTCCCTGCTGCCCTATTTCTGCCTCCACCAAGCAATCATACTGCTGGATAGGAGAGATGTTCCATCTCTGCATATCCACGTTTTACCAGTAAGGGCTTAGCAGTGACATTCAAACAGAAATCCAAACCTAACCACATCCAAGAGGGAAGGAGATGCAGGGTTCAAATTCATCTACTGTAACCCCTCCAAACAGTATACAGTCTTCCACACTGGGAAAGCACTTCTGCAAGGTTAACGAGTATGCAGTGAGATTGAGGAACTCAGTAAAGTCTTTTGAACCTCTTGCATGTCAGCACCTGAGTATTTGCTAATCTTGCTATGTGCCTGGCCCTTCTCCATCGATTATTTTGTGATTGTTTCTTTCTATTATGGATATATATGAGTTATACACTCACTCAAATAAGGATGGCACAGAACAACATTGAGGTTGGAAGGGACCTATGGTGATGGTCTAGTCTAACCTCCCTGCTCAAAGCAGGGTCTGCTAGAGCAGGCTGCCCAGGATCGTGTCCAGATGGGGTTTGTATATCAGCAAGGATGGAGACTCCGTAGCCCTTCTGGGCAACCTGTTCCAGTATTTGATCACACTTACAGTAAAAAAAGTTTTTTGTTTATGTTTAAACATAATTTCTTGTATTTGTGCCCATTGCCTCTTGTCCTGTCACTAAATACCACTGAGAAGAATCTGGCTCCATCTTCTTTACATCCTCCACCAGGTATTTACACACATTGATATGACCCTCCCTGAGCCTTCTCTGCCTGATGATAAACATCCCAGCTCTCTCAGCCCCTCTTTGTATGATAGAAGCTCCAGTCCTGCAATCATCTAAGTGGCCCTTTTCTGGACTTACTCCAGTATGCCTGTGTCTGTCTTGTACTGGGGAGCACAGAATTGGATCCAGTGCTCCAGATGTGGTGCTGAGCAAAGGAGAAGGATCACCCCTCCTGAGACATGGTATAGTAGGGTCGTTCTTTGGACACATCTAGCCTTTGGGATTCACATTGGCACAGGAAAACAGGGATCAGAGGAGAAATGTACTTTTATAAAATATTCTCCAAGCCTACTGTGTTTTTAAATAGAGTTAAATGAGATTATAAAACTGAGACATAAAATAATCATACAACAATAACAACAGCCAAAGAAGAATGATACCAGCATCTTTGCAATACAGACTTACTACATCAAGAAACAGATTTCACTGCTTTTCCAAAAAAACCCCTAAGCATAAGTTAATACAACAACCGTAAAAAACCCCCAAGGCACTGGGAAGTGACTTACCCATGTTCTTCTCTGTGGGGATAAACAGGTATCCTGTGTGTGACAGATGATGATGGTACATGTGGACTTCTCATGCAGGGCAGCTGTTGGGAATTTTCAGCGGGTGACCCAGCAGCTGTTGTCACAGTGTAGGTGAGTGACCATGTATAGGATTGCATAGCTCCTGCAGACAAACAAGCATTAAAGGAATACAGCGAACATGGGCTGCCATTCACAGAGGCGTTGTATGCTTTGAGATGGTTACAGGAAAGCAACCTAATAGACACTGATAATGGAAACAGCATCAACCAAAGTGAACAAAACAGTTATGTCTGAGGCATAAATAAAAATGCAAATAGATCAGCGGGAGTGTGCAAAGATCCAGAGGTAAGAGACGTATCTGGAATAGCTCAGACTGTGAACTTTCAGTGTGGTGTTGTAATTTGAGGCTATAATTTTTTCAGAAAAACTGGGATAGGGCTTAGTAATGGAGCAACACCAGTGCTAATATTTCTCAGGCATGATGCACTAAACCCTGAGGTCTCTCTCACATGGCGTGGGCTGCTGGCCTCTTTAGCTCTGAGGCTGATCAGGCCTGGACTGAGGCAGGAAGTATGATCAGAACAATGAAGGATTAGAAAAAGATGGGTGTTACACAAATAAATTTCTTGAATCCTTTTATAGTTTGTATCTCTTCCACCCAACTAGGTACCAGCCTTTGTAGTGTCAACACAGTGGTAGATCTCCAAATTATAACAAATACATAGACAGAAATAGCCTAGCCATTTTCTTCCTGCAAATAATGTTTCTTTCTTCTTTCGAGGCGGCAGGGACTGGACTTAATTTATTTTTTCATGTAGAGCATTTGTGGGAAGAGCAAAGCAAAGAAGTGGGTTTTCCATTTTGCTTGGAAGGTGCTGAGTTTTTTAATCATCCTGATCCCTTCCAGGCAGGAACTCCAGATTCATGAGCCAGCTGCTGAGAAACCTTTGTCCTTTGCACACACCCCTTTCACTCAGGAGGCTGACAGATCCATTGTTCCAGTATAACATAGCTCTTGCTGGAGGTCATGACCATACTGGCTGAGATTACCCTGCAAATGAGGACCAGAACACTGAATTTAACCCAACGCGAACACTAGTTTGGGGGGCTCTGGGCACTCTTGACTCTTTTTCAGTAGCTAAAAGGAATTGCAGGAGGTGACTCGGTTTTTTCACTGTGGATTCTAGGACTTCCTGTAGCATGAAAGGGCCTAATTCAGAGAGGGAAGTGATTGTATTACCAGGTCTGTGTCCACGCCATGGCTTTGGGGAATGAAAAGCCTATCTCAGATGTGCATAACTTTCTTCAGGTGTGTGTGATTTTATTTGGCAAAAACTGACAAATAATTTTTTGAAATGGGAAATGCTTAATTCTGGGTGTGAACCAAGGCATTCTGAGCTTCAGGAGGTAACTGCAGCTTGAAACACTCCAGCGGGGTGTGATTTGGTGCTCTTACAGTAGAGATATCCTTGGATGTGTTACAACCAAGGACAGTTGTGCTAGGCCTGTTTTCACATGCCTGCATTTTCTGTCACCAACTCTTGAATTTTCAGTCTTTCATGTCCTCCCATTGAAGAGGACCTTTGAGATCCCTGAGGGCAAAGAGGAGGCATATACATTTGAGCTAGCACATCAGTGCTGCTGTGGCTATAAGCGCTCATGGTTCCTTGAGCTGAGGAAGAGAGTTTAAGGAATCCTACCTTCACTAGAAAATACAGTTTATGTGGAAGGGGCCAAAATTACTTACGCGGTCACCAAGTAGTTTCATGTGAAAACAAGAGCAAAACTGTTTTGAAAATATCAACAACTTGTCTGCAGAGTATTTTGGTGAAACATCTCAATTTCAAAAGGTCAACATATTTTCCTAGTATTATTTTCCAAAAGAAAATTTGAAACTTTTTTCAAAACAGGCCTAAATTCAAAAGGCAAAAACAACGGGAAAAGAAAGAAAAGAAGGACAACAGAGATGGTGAAAAAACCCAAATACTTACTTTTAGGTAACATTACTGGGTTTTTTCAATTTTTCACTTTTTAAATTCACCATAAAAGTTTTACTTTGATCTGATTTTTATTTTTTCCAAGAAAAATATCAGCCATTTGCCCTGGTTTCAGCTCGGATAGAGTTAATTGTCTTCCTAGTTGCTGGTAGAGTGCTATGTTTTGGATTCAGTATGAGAAGAATGTTGACAACACACTGATGTTTCAGTTGTTGCTAAGTAGTGTTTATACCAAGTCAAGTGTTTATACCAAGTCAAGGATTTTTCAGCTTCTCATGCCCAACCAGCAAGAAGGCTGGAGGGGCACAAGGAGTTGCGAGGGGACACAGCCAGGACAAACAGCTGACCCAAACTGGCCAAAGGGGTATTCCATACCATGTGACGTCATGCCCAGTACATAAACCGGGGGGAGTTAGCCTGGGGGGCAGATTGCTGCTTGGGAACTAACTGGGCATCGGTTGGCAAGTGGTGAGCAATTGCATTGTGCATCACTTGTTTTGTATATTCTGATTCTTTTATTATTATTGTCGCTTTATTATTGTTATTATTATTGTTATTATTTCTTCCTTTCTGTTCTATTAAATTGTTCTTATCTCAACCCACGACTTTTACTTTTTTCCCCGATTCCCTCTCTCATCCCACTGGGTGAGGGGGAAGTGAGCAAGTGGCTGTGTGATGCTTAGTTGCTGGCTGGGGTTAAACCATGACACTATTGAGCCAAAAATCTCATGACCTTCTTAGCTCTAACAAGAAGCAGTAATAACAGGGCCAAAAGATCCTTTGCATTTTACCAAAAATGGTTAATTTGACTGGCCCCAGCCATTGTGACAGCCTCCTTTTCTTTTTTTGAAAAATAGTAGGGATCTTATCTCAGTCTGAGGAAAATGAGTCAGTCCAGGACAGCAAGTTGTTTCATGTGCTCCCTGTGGGAAGTCAGACTCCTTGGATGAGAAGATTTGGCCACTCCTGGCATTCAAGTCTAACTGGCAGCTACCTCAGTTCAATTTTAAAATAAATGTTTAGGGTGTAACATGCGTTGTGCCTGTCCAGACAACACAGAAACAAATACAGAGAATATCTTGCAGTGGAAGAGTTGTGAATATTTTTGTTTAATTTTCCTAACCAAGAATTGTCCCCAGTACTATGGGATAGTACTTCACACAGCTGCTCTAGGAAATACTCACTTTCTTTTGGATGCTATGGTTTAGAAACAAACGTATGTTGGGGTTTACGTATGTTGGATTTCCAGAGTGACAGAAAGCTGTTCAAATTATTTTTTTCAGGATGTTCTTGGGAATCTACAGTTGCCTCACTTCTCTTTGCCCTTGTGGAAGGGATGCCATTATTTTCAGTGACCTAGTCACAAAGACACAGAGGAAGGATAGAAGACAACAACAGATTTGCAGATATGTGTATGTATACATTGGGTCAGCTAGGATACTGCCAACATTGTGGTGGGTGGAAAAGGAGGAATGAGGTGGGTCTGAAAGTTCTTCCTAGTTAGCTTTTTAATACCCGCCTATGTCCCAGCCCTATATGATTAATTTCCTCAGCTGGCTGCAGAATTGAACTCCAGGAGATGAAGTTTCTTTTAGATATGACTGAACCCAACTGAACTGCTTTCTGAAATAAGCAAAAACAATAGCGATTGAGCAACATTGTGCTCTGCTTTGTGTTCTGAACATGCAGGGTTTGATTAAAATAGGGAAGTTCATTTATTATCACTCCTTTTTCTTTTCTCGTTTAACGAAAAATTTTATTTTGAGGATACTAACCAAGAGGCCATCTGACCCATAGGAGAGCCAAATATAAATGGAACTATCAGTCCAACAACAGCCCTGTTGCCATTGGTGCCATCCTGTACACCAGTGAAGAAAGAAACAAAAGTTGCTTCATGATACTGCATTTTATGTTTACGTTATGCTGAAGTAAATGACCACCCAGGTACAAGCAAGACACTCGCAGCACTGTGTATTATGTCTGATAGTAAGCAGTACTGTCAACCGCAAGCAATCAGAAATCTGGAGTCAGACCCCCATTCTGCCCACACACAACGAAGAGATTATCCTAACTTTTAGCTTTAGAAAAAATACAAACCCTTCCATTTGGAAGGGGAGAATTGCCTTTTGAAATTGGAAACTTTGACTTTTACACTCTGTAGCTATGAGAATTAAACTCTGTTGAACAAGAGCTGATGTTCTCATATATTCATATGAGTCCAGGAGCTGAAGCTTTAAGAAAAAAACAGAGATTTGTTGTACTCACACACACAAATATGAGAGGTGGTAGCTCTGTGCAAGTATCTCCTGTGCCAGATTCCCAGAACATTAATACCTAGCCCAGACTTGGAAGAACAGTAACCTTAAATGACCCTTGCTGACCTGAAGAATTATTTCACACATAGGTTTCTTGAAACTAAACAGTAAACTGCATAGATTAGTTTACTAACATATTTGGAACTACTTGCAATTCAGAGTTCATTTCAGGTTGTCTAAAAACCATTGCATTGGCAAATGAGTAATCACAGCTTTAAGAGGGGCTTTAAGAGAGAATAGCATAGTCAGCCATATAGCTATCACTTTTATTACAATATTGTTGCAGTTTGAACAATCATTAATCTGGCCTTTGTGATTTAGAAAGGATGGAGACTAATTATCCTTTTAAATGTCTAGTAACTTAACAAAAAGTTTTAAATAAAATGTTAGCTAAGCCATGCCAGATGTTCAACCACAGAATGCTATATACAGAATTTACCTTTCTTTTGCTCAGTATCATGTAATTGCAATAGTTTAATTTGCTGGTTTTGTGCTGACCACTGACTCAAGGCAAAAAGGTTAAAATGCAAGTTTAATAGTTAACTTTTATTGCTAATGCCACAAGCAAGAAAGAGTTAATGATGCCTTAAATTGGGGAACTGAGAGCTAGTAGTATCCAATGGAACTAGTTCTCAAGATTTGTAAAGCATTTGCAGAGTTTTACATTTACCTCATAAAAGACACATAAGAGAATCAATAGAGTGTATTTTAAATATATCTCTCCAGAACAGAGGTTCCTGTTCCAAAGTATTCTATATATTAATGCCACAAATCTGTATATGGAATAGTTTGATTATATGTAATACATATTCAGCACTCCTATTTTAAAATATAGCAATTTCCTACAGCTGAAACATGGTTGTTATTTTATATTACTTTATGTCAATGAACCCTGCATTCCACGGTGTAATGGCTAGCAAACTAAAAAGGTGATCGGTTCATCTACATGATGAACATGGGAGATGGAGGTATTACTAATTGCCAAAATTAAGACCAGGAAATAGCCACATACTTATATTTAATCTTAACCAGACCACTACTTGCATTGACAAATTTGGCTTGTGCTAGGCAAAAATGATTTTCACGCTTGCAAAAGTGCGACTGCACCAGACTGTAATAATAAAATCCAATTCAACAAAACAAATTTTTAAAACAACCTAAAAAAGAAAAGCTGGAAAAAACAGAGAGCTCAAATAATCAGACAAAGCTTTCCTGCCTAAGAAGTTCTGCTATGGGAACAACTACGTCAGGTTCTACTGCCTGTACTGTGGGAGCAGGTCCTTCAATCATTGTCCCCAAGTGATCCTGCTTGAGAAGGCTTGAGACTTCAAACTAGCCGACCTTGGCCTTACCAGGACATAAAAAAATTAGAGAGTGAGAGAATAAAACAGACTATAATAAGACAATAAACAACATGAAAACAAAAAGGAATTGCATTTGTAATGCTTGTGCGAGTCCATTCCCTTGCATTACTGGCAGGATTCAGGAGGGATATGTAAGATCCATGCAGTTCTCGGGCCTACCCAGATCTGCGCCTAAGTCAAGTACCTAAGTCAAGTAAGCTGAAGGTGGAAGCCCACATAGCTGACAAATAGGCTATTATATAAATATGGAATAAGCTTTGGGTTAATAGTTATGATAGTCACATAGAGTTACAGTCTCTGCAGCCTAAACACAAGCCCGTCAAAGCTCCGTTCCTGTCAATGCCACTGGAGAGCACACAATTCCCTGCTTTTCAGTCTTTGACTTCCGGGTACAGTTCTGCATCATACTAAGCTCTGGTTATAAGATCACAACAATCCCATTGGGCCACAAGGTCTACAGAGCAAGTTACCCACAAAATCAGCATTTCCAGACTCAAACACATACACCACCTCCAGCATTGTCTGATCCAAAGCAGTATGCTCACCTGCCATGTCTAGGAATCATGTGTCTCTTTTCTAACTGTTCTGGGGGTAATACCATCCTATTTCCCTCTTAAATATGGTATAGTCTCCAACAGTGAGAAAACCTTACGTTTCGATGCAGGGACAAATGTTCTTAAATCTCTTTCCACCACAACTATGCACTGTGCTTCCCTGTGGTGCCTTTGAAAAAATGAAAAACCTTTGTCAGAAAGATTTATTAGTCCTTTAGCCACTGCCGAATTCTCCAGTGTGGTAAATCATCACTTTCTGACATTCTTTCAAGAAGGTTTTGTAACTTTTCTAGTACGTCACAAAAGTGATAGTTTCCACATTCTGATTATACACCCATTTCACTGAGGAGCAGCAAAGCTGGAATTTCACTGCCTGGAACGCCTTCTGAAAGTCATTCACATTTCTGCCTTTTTTTTCCATGAGTTAAGAAAACACTGTCTTTTGATCATACAGACTATCCTGCCCACATCCAAAAGGTAATGAGTGAGTTTTACATTAGAGCACAGAGGATGGTTACCCTTTTATACAGAACAAACAAGAAGTCAGTTTTGTGCTTATTGTTTTCTGACAATCCTGCCCACAAGGGAATACCTTTAAGCACAATTTTTTTCATCTGTGGGCCCACCAGAATACAACTACCTCATGAGCTGCTATAATAGAGTATGCAACTGAAAATAGGCTTCAGACATGTAATTCCTAGTCTCTAACATTAAGAGATGAAAGTTATCCACCACTAGTGGTTCAGTATTTTGAAAACCTCACTAAACCTTAAAATATCGGCGCATTGCCTCGAACTATATACAATTTTTCATAGAGACTGATTGCCCTTAAAGTCATTGAAGATGCTCAAAAGTGCTATTCATAAATAATTCTTCTGAGGCATTGCTAGAAATATGAAAAATTGGACTGATTTTAAAAAACATTTAGAAATAAAGTGACAGGCCTGCTCCTCCTCAGCTACTGAACAGATACAGATATGCTGAGGTCTGGGATCTCCTGCTAGGCCTTTGGACTCCCAATTGTCAGATCTTTATCCTGTTAGATTGCACATCATGTTTGGATACAGTGTGAAGGCATAACTGATACTTTAAATAGATTTCTGTTTGGGAAGGCTTCTCATCTCTTGAAAGCCAGCGTATCATGTTCTCAGGCTCAGTTTCAGGTGACTAAGTGCAAAAGCCATCTTCAAGCAGATCCAGCTGCCATAAGCCTACTTACCTGTTGTAGCTGCTATGACACCATACTCTGGGGACTGATTGCTGACAGGCGAGGGGGCAGAGGGCACTTCCACTGAGGTGGCAGATTTAGCTGGAGAGAACGGCACTGGGGAGGGAGTTGGAGGAGCTGGTTCACTCAGAATAATTTCTTCTCGTAGTTCTGCTGCAGGATGAGAGAAAAATTGTTATACATAGTTAAAGGTAGAGTGAAGGAACACTGAAAAACTAAAAAAATTAATGCAAGCAGTTAAATTCTGTAGGCTGTATTTCAAGAAATGCATTGCAGGAATCACAAATCTTTGAAAGAGGACTTGCATAACATTCAGCATTACAACCTTCAGTGTACCTTCATAAGACCTCTTAAAGGAAAGTGCTATTTTTCCTGTTGTATAGATAGGAAACTCATGCACAGACAACTTAAGGTTTATATTCCTGTAATATATTACTAGATATCTAAAAATAGGAGTCCAGTCTGAGTCAGGCACTCCTACTCATTCTAGGGACATTGGAAAGAAACAGGAATCTCCAGGAGATTCCAGTGGCTTTTGTCCATGACCTTCTCTCTTCACTGACTAAAGGGAATGACACTCTGGAGAGTTCTAGCTGCTAAAGCTATGTGGAAAGTACACAGGGATAAGCAACTTGTTTGTGAAAAAAACAAGAGGCTATGGCAGGGCAATGAATTAAATCCAGGTCTTTCAACACATAGAAGATTTTACCCTAATCACTGAAATGTTCTTCTTCCCATAAATCTACAGGGTGACAAATTAAGCCAGAGCTAAAATGAAGAGTGGAACCTTCCAAAGGTGACAGAGGGGTTTAACTTGCCAAAATTAATGGGAGATCCAAGGAAAGTAGATCACTGAGGATCCTTCATTACAAGGGGCTGCCCTGAGCAGAGAGACTAAAGGCAATCTTTGTTCACTTCTGTTCTGGCAAGTCAGTGCAGAGTGAGTGGAGCAGGACTCGGAATCTACTGTACAGGCACTTAGAACGTAAGTGCACCTGAAAGGATAGCTTTGTTTTTTGTCTTTGCTCACTTCTCCTGTCTCTCCCTCATATTTAGACTGGTAAAATCCATTAATATCAGTGAACTTATTTAGTGTTAAACCATGGTGAGAGAGAGAATCAAGACAGGGTTCACAGAAATACAATGGTGGCTTAGACAGACTAACTGAGGCAAAAGACTCGGTAAAAAATCTCTTACTGAAACACCAAGTGTGTGCTTAGGAACGGGGTTCAGACACCTAGAGTTACATCAGGCCAGGCAGGCCTCTTTCAGAAGGTATTAACCACAGACGGCCCCCTCACAACTGACTTATTTCAAATCATGATGTAACTGACAACCACTTTGCTCACAGAAAAGCCTCACTGGGTTAGATGACGATACAGAAATGTCCTAACATAGGAAACAGTGAATACAGTGGAACAAAACAACAAAAGGTGAATAAAAGAACAAACTCACCTGTGCTTCCTTCTCCTTTCATTGCCCTCATTAGCTCATTAGCTCTCTCCTGACAATGGAGTGATTCTAGCAGGTACAATACATAGTCATCGAACATCAAGTGAATAAGGTGAAAAGACCCTGGTAATAAAGTGAACAAACAAAAAAGCCATTGACTGTCTCAATACACTCATTAAACCAATGATTATGGCATTCAACACAAACAATACTGAGTAAGACTGCCTCCATATACTACTGTCACTGAAGTATCTCTCGTACTCAAGGTAAGAGAGGTCAAAGTAAAACTGGGGACTAGCAAACTCTGTTCACTCCTGGATTTATACAGGCTTATACAACCAATTATTGTGGTTTTAGGGTGCAAGGAGGCTGCCCTTAGAGATTTATAATATCCTCTGATTTATATACAGCCCTTATAAAAACAGAGGTATTAATATTATTGCACAACACACTGGTGAAACCTCACTTAGAATATTGCATATAATTCTAGTCACCCATGTTCAAGAAAAATTAGTACGAATTGAAACTGGTATGGAGAAGATTACCAGGAGGATGCAGGGAATGGATAATAGATTTTAAATTACTAAAAATACACAGCTGGCTTCATTTTGCAGAAAGGAAGTGAGTTGCTTCCCATAATTTAGAAAGAAGGGTAGATGTCAGGGATGGTGAAGAAATGTTTGCTCTAGAGCACTCGTAGCCACAAAAATAGACGTGTAAGAAGAGAACATAGATGCATTTCAGAGGAAAATTAGAGGAGCAAAGCATCAGAGCCAAGACATTGTGTAGTGTCCTCCTGAAAGGAATAACATTCATCTGCATGAGAAGGACTGACAAGTATCAAGATGGAGTTTGGTGAGTTTATGCAATAGACTCCATGACACAGAGTACCTGTAACAGCTCCAGACAGGATTTGATCATACAATTTTTTTTTTTTTTTTAAAGGTCCTATGTTTATTTAGACTTGCATGGAATATTATAGCATGTTCATGTAAGTCATTAAATAACTCTGGCAAGGGCAAATGCAGTCAGGTTAAAATAATAGCCAGTCCAGCAGCTGGCTTAAACCAGAGAAAGATCACCAGCTGAGAGGGAAACAGAGATCAACTACTGCCAGACAAAAAACCTGCTTCATCTTGATGTCCTCCTTTCAAAACTCCATTACTACATTTTGAGGAAAAACATTTCCCTGGGAAAAAGATGCAACAAGTTTCAAATTCAATCAAATTTCATAATGATTGGTTTCTTCACAGGAAAGTTAGGTCTATCTTGGGATACTAGCTTTTTCCACAACAAAGCATAACTACCCTTACTTCAACTTCTCTACTCAAACATACTGTCGAAGGGCAGAAGAAGTGGTTTGAAAGACCCTATATCCTTATACAATTCTAGCTGGCAATTCAGCTTTCAAAGCAGCTCTGAGCACATTCTTTTTCTTTGTGACCTGGATGGTCTTTGTGTTTCATTCTCTCACTCCACGCCTGCATGGCTTCTGTCGTCACTGATACAAGCTGAGCACACACACTGAGAGGTGAACATACGCCTTTGTGTTCTTGGGCAAGGCAGCACAGAAAAAGGACATACATGATTGCAACACCTTTGCTATGGGGAGGAAATCTGGCTGTTGGTGAACCCGAAGCACTCAGTTTTTCATTTGTTTCACGTATCCATGCAAATCAAAATGGTAACAAGTTTGCCCAGCCTTGCAAAGGTAAATAGTGGAGATCTTCACTTAACTACTGCAGAGAATCTGTTTTTAGAAATCTTTTGGGCTCAAAGTCTTATTAAAGAAAGTCCTCTTCAATTTAGCAGTACAATAAAGACAGCAAACCTGGCTGATCACCTTGTTACTGACCTAGGGCTTCCCCAGTGAAAACTAGATTACCAAGAACCTCCACAAAATGCTCACTCTTCTTCTGACTACAGTTTTTTAGTGGAAAGCTTCTATTGACTTTTGTGCAGTTACTGCTGGTAAGTATTTCCAAGAAAAACAGGCCTAAATGCTGGCAAACTTCATGTGGTGGTATAAAGCTCAGGGTATTTAGTGCTCCCCATAAAACTCCTTGCTCACCTTTAAAAAAAAAAATTAAGGAAAGTTGCTTGTAGTTTCATAAAAATATTTGGAAGTGCAAACCCTAAATACTAAAGCAAGCAAACAACAAAACCCCAAGATTTGCTATTTTAAAAAAATGTCTTTGGTTTTGGGGGGTCTAGTGCTTTATTTTGAAGACTTGGGGTTGGCAATACTGAATGCAGCATTTAAAAACACTGCAGTGCCCTTGTCAGTCCTTTGAATTTCTCTCTTCCTCTCCTATTATTTCTCCCACTGTGTATTTTTAAACTCTGTATAGAGTTTTTGAGCCCAGAATTTGTGTGAAAGACACTAGACAAACAAGTTGTTGGTACTGAATGAATGCAATATTTTTACATTTTTAAATGAGTCAAATGAAATGTAAGCTATAGAGTGAAACCAATATCAGGGCACGCATTTCAGCTACACAGTGAATAGCTATTCAGCACAACGTACAATAATTTATTCTGTTTGCAAGCTACTGTTTTTCACATGAAACTATTTGGTTTTTTCAAGTATATCTTTAAGTACTGAAACACATCCAACTGTGGCTGGTAAACCATACACTTCTTTAGGAAGAGGTAAGAAGGCATTCAAGAGACTGTAGTTACAATAATAAATAGCATTTGGCTGTAATTTTCAGGAGTTAACAGAAATCATGGCAATGAGTACCCAGCTAATGTACAGTAAGTATCAGCAGCTATTAACAGATACAGCCATTATGTGTAAGTAGCAAAACAACAGTGAGATTTCCAGATCTGCAGAAAATCATGCAGCTTCTATGACTAATTAGTTATTTTATAGACTGGATGCATTACCCAAACACTGCCACCAACTGTGCCTTTGATATGCATAGACAGGAAGGAAGGAGGGAGGGAAGGAGGCAGGCAGAGAGAAAAAGGGAGGAAAAGGGAGAAAAAGGGAGAGGAGCTTTTTTTCTGCCAGGGATTGTTTCAACATGCCCATGCTTAAAAGCTTTGCAGAATCAAATCTCTGTGCTAGCCAGTCCAGTCACAGGTATTCCAACTTCCTCCAATCAGATTTCTGTGTCATATACTTCAAGGATAAAAATGTACCATCCTGTATATAGTAAAGATTCCATCATCTAACTCATTATTTTACTTTTTAAAAAAATTGCACTGTGAGCATCTGAGTATATAAATTGCTTGAGGTGGAAAAAATAATTACAAATCCATCCACTGAAACTGTTTCCAATGCAGTAAAAATGCAAAAATGTTTTATCTAAGAACAAAGGTATATAGATGTAAATATTTAGAATAGTAAATCAGTCTTTGTTTCTCTCCACAGAACTCACTTAAATACGTATATTATTCTGAAAAGCTAGAAGGAACTGTGCAAAATTAAGTGCAGAAGAGTTTCTGCCATCTAGCTCTGAGCTCTTTACATCCAGGGGCTATTCTTTTGGAACTCACTCAACTCTTAATTCATGAACAATGTGTCAAATGGCCTTGCAATGAAAGAGTAGCATCATCAATACAAATTACTATAAATTTGTGTCTGTGGCTAAATAACGTTTGGGATATTTTAGGGGAAACAAGGTAGGAATTGCCCAGGCTT